>JAAOAQ010000131.1:0-110009 GCA_013396025.1 Fusarium phyllophilum | reverse complement strand
AACTACTAATCCGGCGCTTCGCGGCTTGACTCTGGGGGAGCGGACGGGACCCCGTATTCTCCACGAGCTATGGTCGTATGTGATAAACGGAGAAGCTCAACAGCAATTTGAAGGTGAATACAGATAGCATATCCAATAGAGCCCTTTTCCTTCGCTCGTATCTTACCTTTATTTCATAAAGCTCGACTTTCGGGGCTCTCTCTGCTCCTAACTGGTGTCTTGCTTGGGCAGCTTTGGCTCGGGCAAGCCTCTGGTGTTAGTGAGCCACAAACCTCCTGAACGACGCCAAGATCGTGAGACACAACGTATGCGACAGGATGGATCAGATGTCCACTGTAACTCCGAACCGTTTCTGGATCTGTGTTAATATAAGGTCTGCAATGCTTCCATTCGAGGGTGACCGTGGGCCAACATTCGGGGCATAAAGCGACGTGTTGGCGACACATGATGATTTATGTTCTCCTTATGTTCTTCTCTTCTTTTCTGCGAGGGACTCTGAATTTAACGGGTTATCGAATTCGTCAATAATATCAATGTGCTGTTGGATGGAACTTGTAGACGAAATACCCTTGTGAACAAGAGATGTTCATGGATTGTTCACCCCCATCACAATGGCAGCTAGAGTCGAAACAATGGCAGACTAATATGATACAGCCTGTGGGATGAACAGTGATTTGATGATACACTAACTTCCCCAAGTCTTTTTATCATTTAGGCTAGATGTCCCAAGTTTTCTTGCCCACCCTAGAGAGTATCTCATACTATGCAACCTATCTTCATCATCAGCAGAGTCTTTTTGGTTTTCTGACGTGGCATGCATCAGTTCACAGGCATGATCTGATAGGACACAGTGTAGTACTTTGGAGGTACGCCTTTGTCTCAATGAAATACAACCGTGTAAGTGACGGGCCATCAATGCAACCCCACCGCGGGGTATCAAACATGGAGAGGGAAAATGGTGTCTCATGAGACTTCCGAGTCCAACTCGGATCATGCTATATACAAGTAGGTATTGGAGCCCACATTTTGTGTTAGAGCCTTGTATAATCATCGAATAAGAAATAAAAGACACAGTTTCCATGCCCAGATCCGCAAAGGCGCAGCACCAATCTCTCAACTTCTATATCCGATTATCATGCACGCATGTTCTTGGGGTTCCAACCTTGAGTGCTCCGATCTCGGCGGTAGCTCCGGCACCGTAGGCGGCGTTCATGATTATTCCCATGTAAGCAATCCAGGTATAAAGAGGCAGTAAATCCTCTCTGTTCTATTCTATTGGATTCATTTATCCAATTCATATACTTCTCAACCGCAAAGATGGCCGAACAGAAAGATAGATGGTCTACCAACGTGCGTATACTTTGTCGTTGGAGGAGCTTCACACTTACACCAAATCCAGGCTTATCAGCACTCGGCTTCTTTTGTCCCCAAGCTGGCAACAAAAGTTGTTCAATGGCTTGGTTTACAGAAAGATGATATTCTTCTTGATATCGGATGTGGAGGTATGTACTTGAGTCCCAACTTGGACGACAGACCTGAGACTGATCGTCTAGATGGCATCTTGAATGCCGAGTTCGCAAAGATCTTGGCACAGGGAAGCGGTTCAATGCATGGCGTTGATAGCTCAACTTCCATGATTGAAGCTGCCAGAGAACTGTGCAAAGATTCTCCGAACTCTACCTTTGATGGTGAGCCTACCAACCTAATTGCTTATCCTTGATTTATTGACCATTTGTAGTCTTGGACGCTACACAGCTCGTCTCCAGGCCAGAACTACAAAAAGGAGCTTTCACCAAGGTTTTCTCCAATGCGGCCATGCACTGGATTCTACGCCCGGAAGATACTCGTGCTCAGTTCTTCAAGGGTGTCTACGCTTCACTGGCCCCTGGTGGTTCATTCGTCTTTGAGATGGGCGGTTTCGGCAACGTTTCTGAAATGCGAACTGCCGCTCTTGGTGCTGTAGGCCGCCGCATCGGCATGAAAGCCGCCCTTGCAGCTGATCCATGGTTCTTCCCTGACGAAGCTTGGGTCACCAAAGCGCTGCAAGACACGGGCTTCGTTGTTGAACGGGCTGAGCGGGAGTGGCGGCCAACACCAACTGACAAAGGCGGTGTTGAGGGTTGGATTAGACTCATGGCAAGTCAGTTCTTAGATGCCATTTCAGATGAAAAGGAGAGGGAGGAAGCTGTGAAGGAATGCGTGGGGGTGCTGAGGGAGGTCTGTCGTAATCCTTCTGGTGGGGAGACGATACATTATGTGAGGCTCAGAGGCATGGCCAGGAAGCCTGAATAGTTATGTTCTGTGAGCTATGACTGATAGTAACTGTAGCATGGGGAAACGCCAAATAGAAAAGCCTCTTCATCTTGATAGAAACCCTATTAAATGGTATTAAAACTATACCGATATCGGTGTTTCATTGTGAGGAACTTCTAGAACGATGTCCCGCTGTAAGAATGTAAGTGGTGGTGATTAGTCAGTCACGTTAGTGAAGCTCAGAAATTTCTAGGCGACTTGCGTCAGCGTATGTAACTGTGAATTGTTCAAGTCTCATACAATCACTTGCCCCAGGGGCAGTAAAGCCCAAGGCACCTAGACTTTACGTGGCCTATTGACCTCCAGCAGTTCCTCCAAAATATACACTTCCTAAATATGATGAATCCCTTTGTATTACACCAAGATTGCATTCTAGATGATACATAGCTCATAAAGCCCTTTCATCTATCGCACTGAAACACCTGCATCGATCGTGAAACTCACCACAGCTTACCCTACAAAGACACGACATCATCATGCCCGAACACGATGCCCTCGTGTTATCGTATCGCCACTTGGCCAAGCTTCCCAGGGCAAACGATGCCCTGCAGACCTTAAAGAAAGTAGCTTCCCTTGTGAAGCCTATAATGCGAGCGCGCAACTGGAAAGTTCGAGAGTTGGCCGAGTTCTATCCCGAACAACATAACCTTTTGGGTAGGTCCCTGATGAGCTTTGTCGGGTCATCTGCCATGTTAAATGTAGTTCATAGGTCTCAATATCAACCGGGGAGCCAAGATATGTCTCCGTTTGCGACATGCCGGGGATAAGAACCAGTTTATGCCCATCGAAAGTGTTGTTGATACAATGCTACATGAGTTGTCACACATAGTCCATGGCCCTCACGACGCCAAGTTTCATGCTCTTTGGGATCAACTCAGAGATGAGCACGAGGGTCTGGTTCTTAAAGGCTACACTGGAGAAGGCTTCCTTTCAGAGGGGCGGCGTCTTGGAGGCTCAAGAATACCACCTCTCGAAGCTCGTCGGCTGGCACGAGAGGCTGCAGAGAAGCGACGAGCTCGTCCCGGTACTGGATCAGGCAAGCGTCTAGGGGGCTCTGCCCCTCGGCCTGGTGAAGATATTCGGAGAGTAATTGCGGATGCTGCCGAGCGGCGGAGCAGGATCCTTAAGGGTTGTGGCACAGACAACCTCAGCGAAACTCAAATTCGCAACATTTCAGACAATGCCACAAAGAACGGTTTTCGAACACAGGCCGAAGAAGACGAGGCTAACGATGCAGCCATAGCTCAAGCCCTGTGGGAACTAGTGCAGGAAGACAAATCTGTCGAATACGGCAACTCTTACATCCCTCCCACGGCAGACAACCCAACTGGAAATGGAGGCGGATCAGTAATCCCGCATAGGGGACCTGGTGGTAGTTCGGAGAGGTCTAGAGAGCCTTCAGGCTGGACATGCAGCACTTGTACCCTGCACAATCCTGCCAACTATCTCTGCTGTGACGCTTGTGGGATGGAGCGGTCCGAGGTGAGTCCAAGGACACAACAGGTTAAGAACAACCGCCGATCCAGATCGCCAGTATCGCAACCTGCTATTATTGACTTGACGACTTCGAGTCCGCCACGAGATCGGCAGAAGCCTGCTGCAGCATCGCGGAATTCAAGACCAAAAGTCACAAGTCAAGAAGCTGCGTCGTCGGGACCGCAGATGTGGGAATGTAGTTTTTGTGGGACGGTGATGGAAAAGAAGTGGTGGACTTGTTCAACATGTGGAAAAATCAAGGACAATTCACGATAGTTAGTGTGAGTATTGCATTGCTGTTGGTCAACAATACGAACTGGAGCGAATCAATGCCTTGAACCCTTGTTTCTCGTGTCTTGGTTGTCGATCAACAATGACTTCATCAACGCTGGGTCTTTAGGTCTTTAAGGATTAAGTCTGCGACAGTCTCAAGCTATATCAATTGCGGGTTTTTTTTTTCCTGGAGCGAGGCCAAGGCGCAGGGGCCAAGTTCACCAAGATCGTATTGAGATTCCCAAGAGAAAAAAAAGATGATATTAATGAGACTTTGCAGGATCCGGAAAGGCGCCGATTGGAACTGGAGATGATCTGCAAGGCGGGCTTGGACGCCATCGGAGCTTGTAACAATTAGACCCTAGCAGAAACCGGGCGAGTTGGAGACAGAGGCATTCGGGTGAAACAACAAAAGATGGAGGAGAAAAGAGGTGCTTACGCTTAAAGCGGCCCATGAGGAACATCCAAGCAGAAGGGTGCAACAATAACTGTTAGGTAACCTGCAGGAAGATGCTATAGGATGCATCTGTGGGATGCCTTTGCGGTTCCAGCTTGGGTTTAGTTGGCATGCCAAGGGATTGATGTGTTTGCATCCTCCTGTGTGAATTGTAGAAGTTGGTGATTTGAAATGCGAATGTGCAAATGACACCGGAGTTTTTCATGCTGGAATCAATTCTGGGCTTGGCCATAGGGTCTAGATGCCGATAGACTCAAGGCCAGACCACTCGATACAACCACAAATAGACGGCAGTATGCAGCTAATTGTCCGGAATGTATCTGTCGGAGGATAATTGTGCATTTCATCGTAACACAACCGCTTAGCTGCTAGCTGGCAGAGTACCTAGATTCCAGCCCAGTTGCTAAAACAGGCACATTTGTTGCCCTCAACGGGTAGCTGGTCAAGGACAAGCAGTGAAACTTTGATGAGTAATTATAAACCCGTTGGAATCGGAACGACTCGGTTTTACATAGTAAGTCACTCGTCTTCGTGTCCCCAACATTGAAATGCAAAAAGTGAAAGTGTCTGCGTGGTGCCTGAAAGGCCGCAACACCTCATTCGTCCGTTCCCGCGATCTCCTGTGTCGCGCAGCACATCCATCCCTTGAAAGTGGGGAAACTCGTCCAAAGCCCAGCATCAGCGTGGATGGAGATGCGAATGCAACTGCAACCACATCAGGCGAGATAGTGTTGTACATACTGTAACAAAGCGTTGTGTGCCCAGGGATCCATATGCCATATTGTTCAGATCAGTTGACAGCAAACATGTTGACGAGGCGGTGATGCCTTGAAGGATTCACTGTTTTGAGTCTGATCGAAAAATAGTCTCATTGGGTACCCGTAAGGTATTGATTGATTGTGCCTAGATTATAGAATCTCTAGCGTCGAGCTCCCGCTGTTGATGGTGGGCAGATGACAAACAATTCGTCCCGTGATAGGGTAGATCTGCGAGAATGAATTGGATGGCTGCGAAGGAGGGTGTTCGTTAGACGCTATGTTGCAACGGTCAATTCAAAAATCCCCATGATGATGATCGGGATCATGTTTAAATTTCCAACATGGCCAATCTGAGGTCAGGATTCCAGAGGAGGAAGCCGATGTGGAAAGGGAACTCTCGTGGTTCCGCAGCCTCAAAGTTGGGCGGATGACACGGATCAATAGACTTCCGTGGCCTTCAACTGTGGTCTGTTTCTGTTTCTGTTTCTGCCCTGTCCTGTCTGTGGTTGCGGGGATCGAGGCTATCCATTCCCACGGGATGGCCCTTGTTCTTACTGTAGATTAGGCCGCCTTATTCTCTTGCCTGAATTGGTCATCGGGCACATGTTTGAAGCTTGTTGATTGATCAAAGAAACGTGCTCGCATAGTATCAAGCTTTGTGCGACCGTGACCGCGATCGGCTTCGGTAAGGTTATCTTGTCCGATTCGGCCTCATCTCTGCATAAGGCTGGGTTGGTCTTTTGTATTCAGTTGGACTTGTACTTGTTGTACTGTCCAGTACTGTGCTTCCTTGTTAACCTCGAGTTGTAACAGACTAGCCGGGGTCTCCCCTGTTGGTGAGCATGAGCAGCTCTACTGACACGCCAGAGCTAAAGGGAGCTAGTTTACGATTCTGGACTCTCTTAGATGCGATATTCGATTCTTGACATTACGGAATCAGATCGCATGTTATTGTGTGTTTCGAGTTTCTCGAGGGAATCTTCAGCGATCGAGTCTGTGCCCATTTCGAGACAAGGTCTTTCGTTGAAGAACTGTTCACCGCAGAAATCAGGGCTTGCGACTGGAGCCATGCATGCCATGCCATTCTCATGCTCGATCGGCATTTCAAGAACAAGGGAGGGTGAAGTGGGCCCGGCTGTGGAGGCGATCCCGACCCTGGACAACGCCGCGGCGCTCTCTTAGGTGAGCAGCCAGCTTCGACCGCCCCACTCTCCAGCACCTCTCAGTGGAGAGGATCCGCACGCCTTGCCCCCCAGACCCTCTGAGAGGCGCTGAGAGGGGACCTAAGCGACTACCAACAGGGCGTTAGACCCCCGTAAGAACCCTCCACTGCTGAAGGTTGTGAGACCCCGCCCGCTTGTCCGTCCCTCGCTCGCTCTCATTGTGTTGGTGGTGGTACCAGCTCTTGCCTATCCTATCACGTACCCCGGCACCAGGAGGAAGGTGACGGGAGGTGTGTCAATTCAGGGTCCTTGTCCTTGGGTGTCGACTGCTTTCCTTCGCGGCTTGGAGTGAAAATCAATACCTATTCCTTTCAACGCTGTTGCACAAGAAAAACCTTGAATGTTTTATTTTCTCTTCCCTGCCTGTATCTTCTCCTGCATCAACATCTGATTCAACCTTGTCTTTTGTTGTAGAAGCCCAGTCTTCTCCACCTCAAGCCTGGGCTTCCAGCTCATCCTGCTAAAGCTGTCATCTCTATTCCAGCTTTACGGTTCACATTTCCATCTCAGCTGAGCTGTCTCGTTCGTCCACTGGCTTCCCGGTTCAGGCACACCAAAACGTGGTATATCATACTTGTTTTGTTTACAGAGACATCAACTTCTCGTAACTCACCGAACAATAACCTCCCTCCCGCCGTTCCTGGCCCAAACGAGTAAACCGTCTTAACACGCCCTTCAAAGTATAATCCCGCCTCCGTCGACGCCGTCCCTAGACAAGCTAGACTTGAGCCACGGATTGCCTGACCTTTACGGCACTTTTCCCTCTCTGCGCCATGCCAATTCACCGTCGCCGGTCACTTGTCGATTCGAAGTAGATCAACTCCACTGATTACTTTCTTTTGGACCTTGTCTCAAGGTTGAGACCGCTGACGCCCCGGCAATCGCTTCCTTCGCCTACGACCAGTGCATTCACAACTTGCAACTCTGAATATTTACTCTCCCTTGTGATTTTGTCGTCCGGCTCCTCATCATTTGTCCATCCTTTAATACCTAACTGGCACGGAACGGCGTTCACTCTCCATGACTTATAACGCAGCACCGATATGAGCCCTCCCGAACAACGTCGTGAGAGCAGCCAAACTCGAGCTATTAGGCCCGCAGCAGCTGTGCACGACACCGGCTTTCCCTTGGCTTGCTCCGAATCACATCAAAACCAAATCCAAGCTCCTGTTCCGACCTCACTTGACAATGCGCGACCGAGAGCCACTTTCGACTTGGTGAATGATATCAAGGGCCAAGATGCCACCCCACGACCATTTGCCGGGGGTCGTTTCCTCAGGGATTTGGGAGATGCTTCGCGCTCACCTTCGCAAAGCCCTTTTCGCCTGGCCATGCCTAGTATATCTCCTGCCCAGCTTGCATTCTCTGCCATGCAGTACCTGCCGGTACCAACCCTCGTTCTTAATAATCTTAAGACCGTCGTCCTGGCCAACGAAGCAATGGGCCGAATGCTAGGACTCATTACGGAAGATTCGGATGAAGAGGATACTCTGCCAACTATCGAAAGTCTTCGCGGCCAAACCTTGTCTCAAGTCGGTGTTGATATCCTCCAGGATGGACAGCCTGTGTGGGCAACGTGGGAGGCTTTCCTCGATTCTCAGGTGGATGAAATGGGCATGCGAATTGCAGCAAGGGATCCACGACGACCATCACAGTCTGGCGGCGATGAGACGCCAACCGCAAGCACAATGCCTTTCCCCGAGAGGGCACCAAGCCCACCCGCGCGTAAAACACAGGACTCCATCGTGGAAGTTGTTATCACCCGCAAAAATGGCAAGAAGGCAGCGTTTGATGGCCGCTATAACCCTAAAGAATCGGACTGTCAAGTATATGCTAAGATGATTATTACAATATGGGAACTCGAAGATCATCAGACATTCTTCACACTCACCTTTACCAGCACGGAATCACCATCATCCACTCTTCACAGCACGAAACGACCAATTGCGAGACCGAGTATCCTCGAGGCAGCCGAGCGCAAATCCATTGCCCACTCAAACCCGTCCTCGGTTGCGTCAAGTCGAGATTCGAATTCACCATCATTTCACAGCCCAGGAATTGTCACCATGTCTTCTAGCCCTTTCCCACCGATGGGCCCCCCTTCTGTCGCAACCCATTCAAGTACGCCCTCTCTTCTGCAAAAGATGCTGCTGATGAAAGACGCACTGCTCAATAACACCCAAATGCCCATTTTAGCAATGTGGAAAGATGGTAGTGTCACTTTCCCCAACACGGCTGCTCGGAAACTCTTTGAGAAAGAAGCCCCGCTCGATACATCTCTTAATGGCTTTGATCTCATGCGGTATTGGCACATTTACACTGAGGACTTCTCGGAGCGCTTTGCGGTTGAGGATATGCCTATTTGCAAGCTGCTCAAGACGGAGAAGCCCTTTAGCGGATTCCGTGTTGGCATGTATGATGAAAACAGAAATAAGCGGATTTACGATGTCCTTGGTGAGGCTATTCGGGACGATTCCACTGGCGAGTTTCTCGCTGGTGTAGTTACTGGACGGGACGTTACTGTCATGACAGAAGAGATCACACAAATAAAAGAGCGGGATGAAGAGCGTTTCAAGCTCATTTGCGACACAATGCCTCAATTGGTATGGACAGCAATGCCTGATGGCATGGTCGACTTCTGGAACACTCGATTTTACACCTACACCGGGCTCACTCCAGAGAATAGCCTTGGCAAGTCATGGGTGAACGCTTTTCACCCCGATGATCTTCCTGAAGCACACAGGAGATGGCAACACTCGCTTGATACGGGCGATAGTTACGTGACGGAATACCGGTGCCAGAGTAAAGATGGCAATTGGCGTTGGTATCTCGGCCGGGCACTGCCTCAGCGTAACAAAGAAACTGGGGAAGTCGAGAAGTGGTTTGGTAAGTGATTTGATGGAATAAATTGAAATTCTGGGACTGACCATCCGTTTCACAGGAACCTGTACCGATGTCCACGAAAGTATCCAAACCAAGATGAGCGCGAAACGCACACGACAACAACTTCTTAGCGTCATTGCCCACTCTCATGTTACCATTTTCACGGTTGACCCCAATCGAAGGGTCACAATGCTTGAAGGCGCATTGATTTGGAACAACACTCACGAGGAGAACCATGATGGAACGAGGTGGTTCATTGGAGAGAATATGTACACTGTCTTCAATCGCTTGACAGCGCAACTGGCAGACGGAGAACGTCCTGAATTCCTTGAACCCATAGAGCTACTGCTCGATGGAAAAGCTACCGAAGACCTCAAGGAACACGGCATCGGTAAGGATAGGCACCAAACTGAATCTCGACAAGCTTTACTAACTTCAAGCAGACGATCGTTGGTACCGAACTCGTTTCCTTCCCATGTTTGGCAAAAGGTCACAAGAAGGAGATACCACGAGCGACACGTATATCGAAGGGGTCATTGGTGTAATCATGGACGTTACTGAACTGAAAGTCCGCGAGGAAGCCCTGGAGAAGCAGTCCAAAGAGAAGCGAAGGGCGATGGCGAATGAAGCAGCTGCCAAGGAGGCCAATAGACTCAAGAGTCAATTTCTCGCCAATATGTCCCACGAAATCCGAACGCCCATCACTGGTGTGTTAGGGATGGCCGAATTACTTAGCGGAATGCAATTGGACGCAGAGCAACAAGAATACGTCGAAAACATCCAGAGCTCGGCAACATCTCTGTTAACCGTTATCAATGACATTCTAGACTTCTCGAAGGTGGAGTCTGGGCGGTTGGATATCGAAGAGGTACAATTTTCCTTATCCCATATCGTCAAGGAAGTAGGGAGAATGCTTCAGTTTGCTGTTGAACGAAAGAACCTCGACTTTCAATCAGATATTGGAGATGGCATCGAAAACGATTTGGTGGTCATTGGTGACCCTGGGCGCGTGCGGCAGATCCTGACCAATCTTCTAACCAACAGCATTAAATTCACCAATCAAGGATACGTCAGATTTTCAGTCACGGCAGAGAAAGAGACCTCGGAGTCTATCGAGGTACGATTTACAGTTGAAGATTCGGGTATTGGAATTCAGGACGATGTTCGCAAGAAGCTTTTCCAACCCTTTAGCCAAGGCGATGCCTCAACAGCCCGACGATTTGGTGGTACTGGACTGGGTTTGACCATCTGCAAGAACTTACTTGACCTCATGCACGGCCGTATCTCGCTCGAATCGAATGTTGGCGTTGGAACTCGTGCAACCTTCTGGATCCCTTTCAACAAACCAAGCGGCCCGGCTGAGGCTGGCCTCGCTAATGCTGGTGCCATCCCTGACCGGCTGCAGTCTGAACTTAGCTTGTCTTGCAATAGTTCAGAGTACGACCAGATTGTGGGCACCCCTCCGCCCTTCGACGGAATGCAGGCCAATAATGCGGGATCACGCCGGACTCGCTTCGGCATATCATCAACATCAAGCCCAGACCAAGAACTTCCAGCATCAGAAAGAGCTAAGATCCACGTTTTGGTGGTGGAAGATAAGTAAGTATCAAGAAGACTCCGGAAGACACTATCAAGCTAACCAGCCCAAGTCCTATCAACCAGAAGATTGCTACGAAAACCATTGGCAAACTCGGGTTCCAAGTGACGGCTGCTTGGAACGGCAAGGAAGCCCTGGAATACCTTGCCGGTGTTCAAAAAGGTATCAAACAGAAGCCAGATATCATTCTCATGGATGTGCAGATGCCCATCATTGATGGCTACAAGTGCACTCATCTTCTAAGACATCACATGCCTTACAAGCCTTTGGTCCAAGATGTGCCGATTGTGGCCATGACGGCATCGGCTATCCAGGGTGATCGTGAAAAATGCACCAAAGCTGGGATGGATGATTATCTCGCCAAGCCAGTTCGGGGTGTTATCTTGGAGAAGATGCTTTTACGTTGGTGTCACTCCCGACGTCGTACATCGGCGACACCAGACCCTACTGCTTCAGACTGTTCAGAGATGAGCGAGCACTGCGACAATGCTGATATTCCGAACATTGGCATCGACGACAACGACATGCCGCAGACGTCTGAGGAGATCAATGGCAGCCCTATCACACCTCGGCCGTTGACCACCAATGGATACCAGAACGAGCCGTCACCCTTTGATTCTACCGGATTGGCAGTGCAGGTCCGACGACCAGAAGGAGAGACTGAATGGTCTAACAGGCTACAAGAAACAAAACTCATCGACGCTGCAGGGGGATCGTCAAGCTACCGGAGGAATTCATACCACGAACTACAGACCGGAGATTCGTTGACCGAGGAGAACGTCAACAAGTTGAAGAGCGAGAATCAGTCGACCACACGTCGATAAACCAATGAAAACATCGGCCGGGCTCCGGAACCAACAACCAATCGGTTCATGCTACCGAAACTATTGAAACATGTTATTGCTCGATCGCCGATCTAACCTCGCCCACAGCGGGAAACAATACCCACAATCACACACAGAAATACTTGTCCGATAAGCGCAGATTCATTTTTACACTCTTCTTTCGGCTACAGCATTGGCAACAAAAGCATGTATGCATTGATTGCATTACACACGGTGGAAATGGCGTTGAAACGGGATACCGCTCACATTTAGCGAGCAGATGAATCAGCGGAGAACACACTCAGGCCAATATGCCCTGAATTTTGTGCTCCTATTGTTGCGTGTTTTGTCTTTTATCATCTATAGACGGACGGGTTCCAGCATTCTGGCAAAAAGAAAAACGGGGGGACCTTTTGATTGCCTGTACATGCTTTGGCAAAAAATACGCATCTATGGATTATGGATTGGGAAGATAAATAGCTGAAGGGGTTAGTTTTTTTTGTTACGTACGAAACAGCAGGAACATGGATGAATGATGGGATGGATCGATGATACCTTTTTTGACTCTTAATATTTACTATTTCAATTATTTGAAGCTGGACTAAGATACATATTCAGTCCAGGTGGCCCATGCAATTGCTCCTCGCTTGCTATGTTTCAAACTTTTAATAATGCCAAAGAGATTACTGTTCAATGGTTATCGTGAAAGCCGTAAGATTCATGCACGAAATTGACAGCGCATACAACCAATTGATGCCTGATATAATACGATTCTTGGGCATCTCGCTCTAAGATCGTGGCTTGACCTAGACCTCGGTCTCGATCCCCGGCTGCTTAGACGAGTGCTCAAAGACACCGGAGGCTTTGTCCCCAACTCGATACATCTTATTCTTGATCCACTTGGCCGTTCGCGGGATCTAGGCCCATCTGTTAGTTCCAGTCTTATGGCACGCCCCCTCTAAAAGCGGGAGGGTAGAAAATAGAAACAAATTTGAAAGCCACGTGCGACTTATACAAGGGGGTATCAGTAGCTTAGCTTACCTTCCATTGCATTAGACCCCGGTGCTGGCGATGCAGGCGTTTGTCTCGACGGCGATAGTCCCTGAGCTGGTCTATAGGACCTTGTTTGTGATCTGCGCTCCCATCTGGAACACTAGAAACCTGGCCGTCTTCGTCTTCTGTATCTGAGGAGCTGGAACTGGAATCCGAGTTGCTGCCTATAGAGCCTGCACGGCGGACACGGTGGCTGGAGCCCTCATCATCAGAATCATCAGACTCAACAATACCAGCTTCTCTTTCCTGGTGACCGACTTCAAGATTGTCGCGCGCAGTTTCGATCACTTCAACAACATTTTGAAGATGTTCGTCTCGACTTGCCCATCGAGAATGGGCACTTCCCTAAAAGGACGTTAGCAACTGATAAGGCCGGCCAGACACTTTTATATATGCTAGTAGAATGCTTACCAAACCGGACCAGAATGTGAGCTTGAGTTTGATAGTGCCCAGGCGTTCACCGCACTCCTCTAAACAGCAAGCTGTAGCACGTTGGAAATCGCCTTTCCAAATGGGTAGTTCCAACTCTGTTTCTTCTTCGTCGGCAATATCTTTAAGCCAAAGAACAGCAAATGCAGCCGTGCCGTCTCCAAAGAATCCCTTCTCACGGAAAGCAATTGACATACAACTGCTGTATCTCTTAGCAACCGCCAGAGCAAGTGATCTACCTCGTTTCGATTTCCAAGTCACTGTTCCTTGATCGTCACCATCCTCAGTATACATTTTCGCACTACTGATACTGGTCCGGAACTTGAGCTTCGATGAGCGAAGTTCCTTGGGACAGTCTACCACGGTGGCAGTGGGCTGAACCTCGATTGTGCCGTACTGCCATCCTAGGAGATTTCGTGGTGCTTGGAGTTGAACACTTCGGAAGACCATTGAGATACGGACTCGCCCATAGCCAATGCCTCCTGACAGGGGCCAAAATCCCATGACTTGCGAACGTTCACGGAATACTTCTCCGAGAGGCAGGTGGATGATGCCAAGCAAGGGGTCATCTTCTTTCAGTCGAGCATCACGGACCGTGACAAAGACTTCTGCTTCGCGCCAGTCCCGGATGAATCTCTCGCAGCCAGCGTTATAGAATGGTTTCGAGTTTTGAGGTTTTGTTCTCGTCTTAAATACCTTTCGGTGATTAAGGATGATAGTACAGTATGCACTTGGCAGACCATCACCCGAGTCCTCTTCGTCGGTCGCCTCAGCGTCGTTTTCGGCCTTGCGCTTATTGAGTCGCTCCAGCTCAAGACCAGTGATGTTATGCACTTGGATGCTGAAAAGACCACTAGGGTAGCCGTCGGGCGGGGGTGCAGACATGATCATGGCATCCTGCTCAGCCTTGAGCTCCTGAGCTGTCTGTTGCTCAAGCTCGCTGGCGTCTCGCTCCTTCTTGCCTTCCTTGAACATAGTCTCTCGAAGCTTACGCTCACTTGACTCTCTGACCTTCTCCTTAAGCTGATCCATAGTACGGATTTCAGGGTCGTGAGTCTGCTTCTCAAACTGACACTGCTGGATTCTGGTTTTGGAGAAGTATCCAACGCTCCACTCCAGCTTTCCGGGCATACCATCACCCGATTTCAGGGCTCTGAAGCCATCTTCTCGATGTGACATTTTCCCATTAGACTTATCGTCCCTCATCAGTTCCTTGATGGGAATTTCAATTCGTCCGAGGTCGTCGTCCGCCGTCAACCTATCGGAGTCCCACAGCTGAACGCGAAGTCGCTCGTCGATATTAAGCTCCTGTGGTGTCACGAGAACAAAACAAGTTTCATCCCAAACAGGCTCCATCTCGTTCTCTAGTACTCGCGTCGTCCACATCACTTTACCAAATTTGGCCCAGCCGACCGAGACGTACCCGTCTGAACTTCCTTCTTTGATAAGTGGAATGCCGGAATCACCCATCTTGAAGTCGTAGCCGCGCTTGATGTTGACAACCAGAACGCCAACAGCGTTGGTATCCTTCTTGAAATCATCACCAGCAAGCATGTCCTTCAAGTCCAGGGTAAGGCTTTTGGGGGCAACGTATTCAGCCATGGCGGCATCAACGGCGGACTGAACGAAGTTGCTGATGAATGGCACGTCCATGATGTTGATAGCATGTTTACTCAAGGGCACGCAGCTCAGGTTAACCCTTGGCTGTCCAAGGAAGGTGAGCGTGCAAAGAGAGAAGAAGGGAGGATCAGGGGTAAGCTGAAGGCGCATGCGCATGGTACCAATCATACCTTGGAGATCGACCCAGACAGGTATCTTGAGGTTTCCAGGTAGGTAAAATGCAAGGTATAGATGCATATCTTTGGTTCTCTCCTTGAGAGACTTGGATGAAGATCGAGTGCGGTAGGCAAATGCAACCTCAAGGTTAATAAAGTCTCCTTCCTCGGCCTCCATTCCGTCTTGGATCGTGGCACTGCTATCACTATTCTCACCATCCTTCTCCTCAGTATCATTCTCACTTTGTTTCTTGGTCATGAGCTGTCCTTCTTCATCGACTGCCCGAGCTGCGGCTCCAGTAGGCAGCCATCTTATTCCAAGAATCCGCAGAGACTCACTTCCCTGGCCGATATCCTCCACACTGACCATTCGAATCAACCTGGGAAGCGAAGCTTGCATGACATCCTCCAGGGTGTCTGCAAGACTGGCAAATAGATCGGGGTTGATGAGAGGCCAAACAGAACCGATCAGAGAGTTGAGCCAGACCGTTGTCTCGGTATCGTTCTTCTTAGATGCCTTTACAACACCTCGTCGATGAGCATCCCAGACCTCATCTTCAAAAATATTGTTGACTTTTTTGGACATCCATTCTCGAACTGATACCACAAGAAACCATACAGCTGCCGCAGTGGCTGCGATCAGGATTAACCAGAGTGAAGCGCCAACGAACAATGAGGATTTAGTTTTGCCTCCCTGGAGAAAACCCTCTCGGACGAGCCTTTCAATAGCAAATGCGCCGGCCACGATAATAGCCACGCCAGCAAGCCCAAATGTGACACCACGTTTGCTGATGGATGACAGCTCAAGGCGCAGAGCATCGAAATCGGGTGGTGGAAATAAATCACCCATGGCATCGTGACTTTGTTGGATATCTCGATGCTCATCGCGAAGCTGCTCGTCTGTCTTGTTCTTGTTTTCCGACCCTGTCGCTGTGCGTTGTGTTGTGCCAAAGGGGGGCTCATTAGTGTCTATCTCTTTGAAAGCTTCGTCTGTGAAATCGTGTATAGTGACAGGAAGATGAGTGACGGGGTCCGTAACTTCTCGCTCGGCTCTTTCTCTCTTGCTCTTCTTGATTTCTTTCCTCCGTTGTTTTGGGTCTGAAGATTGGGGACCAACTTGTGAAGTGTCCGTCATTTCTTCCCCATTGCCTGTCTCTTCATTGTCGTCCTTTTTGCTATCCTCATCCTTGTCATCCTCGACTGATTCTAGGTGGGGCCCATCATCCTCTCTAGACTTTTGCTGAAATTGATAATCATTTGAACCCGCAGCCTCTGACGGGTCAGGTTTTCCAACTGCGGCATCTTGACGGGCCGCTCTCTCTTCTCGATATTTGGAGATGGTTGGAATAGGATGCCTGGCGCTATATGGAGCTGTATAGCGACGGTGCTCCTCCGCGTCGTCTCTTCCAGACATGGCGGGTCGCGGGTAGTCTTAAGGTAGTGACAGATTGGTGATACACAATTGGCAAGGAATCATTGATTGTTCAGAGTCTTGGAGATGCGGGAGAAAAAGCTTAGTTGATAAGTTTCACGGAGAAGTTGAAAAGACCAAGAAAATTATGGAACAAGGAGAGAAGAATGACAAGAATTAAGGTAGGCAGGTAGTTCAAAGGTTACTGTCAAGTCGAAGGAAGGTGCGATGGAAGGTGGTAAGTTCCTACGTCATAAGCTAGCGGGCATGGATGATTTGCCGAGCTTTCCTTCTTGGCGGAACCATTTGTACGCATACATAAGAATGAGAATAAATAGATCCACGATCGCTCGCTCGTTCAAGCAAGTATTTGTGGTTACTTTGAAGCTTGGCGAGTCAATGCTTGGTAGTGAAAATCTTAGCTTGGCCACAACTTGGGCTTGACGATGTTGACGCTTAGCTTAGAGAGAGACTGTGCCACAGCCTAAGAGGCGTTAGCTGAAGTTAGTGCATTTGCTGTCGATTCTGTCGTGTGTCCTGTTTATGCCCGAATGCATTCACCAGCGGCTAATTCTGCCTCGATTAGTTGATGTCTCTAATCAATCTGCCCTTCTGTGGCTCGCTTTCACATTCGCAAAGAAACAGGCCTCGTGCTGTTGGGCTCTTGGCATTACACCAACACGTCAGCTTGCGGGGAGCTTGAACCAAGCTTGCCCTGGTAATTGGTGGGGTATCGAGATCGCCAGAGGCCAGAATCTTGTCATTGAATGGAAATAGGGCTACCGATATAGCACTCGATGTTTGTCCTGAGCCGTGTTGGTCAATTCTATGAGTTTCATCATGCCTTAAAAGCAGGTTTTGGTGTGCGGCTGCACCACACAAGACATGAAAAGGACATGATGCTCCGTCGGTTGCAGTGATGAATTCATACTGACGATCCAGCTCTGGGCCACTACCTTAGGACTACCTAGACGCATGTGCCTGTGGCTGTCATTCGGGCATTAGTTTGTCCTTATTACCGGATTATAGAAGGTTGGTGGTTGGTTGGTTCTCTCGTGGCATCGGCCCCACTTCTCCGGCACGGATACGGCGCCGGCCTGCTCCGGGACAGAGCATCGGAGTTTGGTGTTTTAGAAGTAGACAAATCGGGCAGTTGGGATTATTAACCCCCTATGCAATGGATCTGATGTTTGAAGATGACAGTAGTCTAAATCGTGAGTGTTTCTGCTTCGATACATCTAATCGGCGCTACTAACACCAACAAGGCAATTGCTCAACAAGACTGTCGCACGATAAAAAGATCTCTCGTTCTTCAAGAGGTTATGGCAAATGATTTTTGTGATGGCGGTTGGAGTGACAACCCAAGTCTTGTGCGATGTGAAAGTGATGAGCGGTCTGCTTAGACTAGGTGCTGCACTACACCCGCTAAGCAATCTGCGACAATAGCAGAAATCTTGGCTTTTTATTTCGAAACTCATCCGATGAACCTGAGGAGATGTGCATTGTGGACGAGTAGAGGACATCAGATGACAGTCGTTCGATTTCTTGGGGATTGATACAGCTGACGACCGTGACGAGATCTAGCCGTGCATTCGTTAATCGAATGTTGGTTGGTTAAAACTCTGTTGGTTGGTTATTTGATCGCGGCTCACACAAGGTGACACTATAGTAACTAACTAACCTGCTGATTCCCGAAAACTCGGTCGTCATAGTGAGTAGAGGATCAGAAACAATCGTGCGAGACAAGGGCCAAGAATTAAGAATGTGCACTTGGATCGATTAGTACCAAACTAGCGCCGTCACAGTGCATTACAAGTGGTTGGCAAGAGCCTGTCGTTGGCTGCATCTCGAGGTTTTAAGCGCCCAGAGACTCGAACCCCAGGCGCCTCTTCAGGGTCCTCATGTCGGTGACTGGTTCCGGGGGCCGTTGGTGGCATTAGGTGCAGTGTTCCTAATTTAATCGGCCAGTCAGACACTGTAGAACAGAATGCCCAGGCCTCTAATAGGCGCCCGGGGGATCAATATTGTCCCCATGATGATGGTGGTGGTAGTGAGTTGTTTAACCACTACTGTGGTGGAGGTAACAGATCTGGAGTAAAAGTAATAAGTCCCCTGTTTTCCTGCATTTATCGAATCGTGAATATTTGAACCTCTTCTGCGACGTTTAACCTCCTTATTCAGACGCTATATCGACCGTCGCAGTAACAATAAGAAACAGCCCCGGTCTCAGCCTTGGCGCCCCCCGCGAAACACTCCCCATCTCCAACCAAAAGAGTCTAGAGAGTGCCCCCCGACGCCAATTGTCTCATCCCAACCACGAAACCCGCTGCGATTCTCCTCTGTAACGTTTCAACTTCCGCTGGTGAATTCGTAGCATCTCGGCATCCACATCTTCCGTACCCGATCTGGCAACTCGATACCTCCTTGTACCCGTTTAAACAGATCCCCAGCGCATCAGATTTCGGATCACGGTTCCTACTATAGCCTTGATATTCTTGGCCAAACCTGTCGACTTTTTCAAAAAAAAAAAAAAAAAAATTCACTTTATGAACCTGGTCCTTCCTGCGTTCTCATCCGAACCTTTCTTCATCTCTCTTTTCTCGGGTCGCTATTGTTTGTTTGTTACTCAGCGTCCTCGCCAACATTCTCTCAACCCCCCTCCCGGGCTTCTCAGCCACGACTTTCGCTTCCTCTCGCTGCTGGATCAGTCTCTTATTCTGTTTTACTATTTTAAGGGTTTTTGGATAATTTACTCGATATCACTCTCTCTTTATCGAGCGTAGTTCCTCTATAGTCCTGTCGCCGGCCGACCTTGACTTTTCTTTCTTAATTAACACTCAACAACACATACCGCAACGATGGGTTCACATATCGGATTCCTCGAATTAATAAAGAAGCAGTTTACCGCCAGTAAACTCTTCTTCCACTTTCTTTTCTGGACCTTTCACTGGGGTATTTTTGCCTATGGTTGGTAAGTTGAGAGAGAATAATCATGCGCAAACAAACTCATGGTTCATAACTGACTGATATGATATAGGTGGAAGCAAGCCGCAGATGCCAGACTGGCAGGTCTCAACACACTCAAATTCTCAGTATGGATCTCACGAGGTGCTGGTCTAGTTCTCAGCGTCGACTGCATGCTTATCCTGCTCCCCGTATGCCGAACCATCATGCGTTGGGTTCGACCCAAGATTCGATTCATTCCACTCGACGAGAATCTCTGGATGCATCGCCAACTCGCCTACTCCATCCTCCTCTTCACCTGCCTTCACACAGGCGCTCACTACGTCAACTTCTATAACGTCGAGTTGACGCAGATTCGACCTGTCTTGGCTCTTCAGATTCATTATGCTCAGCCTGGTGGAATCACTGGCCATGTCATGCTTCTCTGCATGCTGCTGATGTATACGACTGCTCACGCTCGCATCCGCCAGCAGTCATTCGAGACGTTCTGGTACACCCACCATCTCTTCATCCCGTTCTTCCTCGGTCTTTACACCCATACCGTTGGATGTTTCGTGCGTGACACACCTGAGGCTATCTCACCATTCGCGGGTGACGAGTTCTGGGAGCACTGCATTGGTTATCTTGGATGGCGATGGGAGCTCTGGACCGGTGGTTTCTACCTTCTCGAGCGTCTCTGGCGTGAGGTTCGTGCTCGACGTGAGACCAAGATCACCCGAGTTGTCCGCCATCCGTACGACGTGGTTGAGATCCAGTTCAACAAGCCTTCTTTCAAGTACAAGGCTGGTCAGTGGCTGTTCCTCCAGGTACCCGGGCTCTCCAAGTACCAGTGGCACCCTTTTACCATCACTTCGTGCCCCTTTGACCCTTATGTGTCTGTCCACGTTCGCCAAGTTGGTGACTTCACCCGAGAGTTGGGTGATGCTCTCGGTGCCGGTGCTGCCCAGGCCAAGCTCTACGACGATGTTGACCCCATGGGTATGTACGAAGTTGCCCTTCAGAACGGTGATCAGATGCCTGCCCTCCGAATCGACGGCCCTTACGGTGCCCCTGCCGAAGATGTATTCGAGAACGAAATCGCGGTGCTTATCGGTACCGGTATTGGTGTGACTCCTTGGGCCTCTATCCTCAAGAACATCTGGCATCTCCGCAACTCACCCAACCCTCCCCGCCGACTTCGCCGTGTCGAATTTATCTGGGTGTGCAAGGATACTGGTTCATTTGAGTGGTTCCAGACTCTCCTGTCCTCTCTAGAAGAGCAATCCAACGAAGCGGCACGCATGCCTGGAAGCTCGGGCGTCGAGTTCCTCAAGATTCACACCTATCTCACACAGAAGCTGGATATCGACACTGCTCAAAACATTGTACTCAACAGTGTCGGTGCTCAGATGGATCCTCTCACAGAACTACAATCACGAACAAACTTTGGTCGCCCTGATTTCCCTCGTCTTTTTACTACCATGCGAAACGGCATCTTGGACCGAACATACCTGAACGGTCTAGAGTCCCATATCAGGACGACAGTTGGTGTTTACTTCTGTGGTCCTTCATCAGCCGGTATGTTATGACCCCCAATATCCACCTTGAGACAATACTAACTCTGTCATAGCTCGTGATATCAAGACGGCTTGTAAAGCAGCCACAGTCCCTGATGTGGAGTTCCGATTCTGGAAGGAACACTTCTAAGCTCGCGATCGTTTTGAATAACTTCTTCTTATTTTCAGGATACCATCAAATACACTTTATTTGCACACAGCAAAAGATAGCCTGAAGCCTTAATCATCTAGCGATTTTGAAACTTCTAAAATCAAGAAACTTTACCCCTTGCAAAAGACTTGCCTTGTTTACCCAGAAAGGGGCTCAAGTGCTCTCCTGTGTGATCTTCGTCTCTCGTGTATGAGGGTGAATGACCAATGTATCATCAATCAAAACTGTCACACACGGATCAGTTTGTGCCGTGAAGGGTGGCGATAATTGCACCGATATGAACATATATGACAGGGATATGTTTCATAGTATCATCCTTGGGCATAATGTGTGATGGTATATATAGCTAGCCAGTATCCTAATTCAGCCTATGATATGCAACACTATAGCTTAGCAACTATCCAATAGCCACCATGTTGCTACCTTAGTACACGTAGAATTGTTGTGTAAGTGGTAGAGTTTCTGCGGGCGCCGCCACACAAACCTCACCATCAGCCTCAACTGTATAACTCTCTGGATCAACACGCATCTTGGGCTTCAGATCATTGTGACGCATATCACTCTTGCCTATATTTCTGCAATCCCTGACTGCCTCAATACGGCTGCGTAGACCATATGAAGCGATAGCGCCTGTCTCGATGGAGGCTGAGGAGACAAAGAGAATACTCGTAGAAGCGCAGTGTGGCGAGAACATTGGACGAGCAATGACGGGCTGAACTGTTGGGATGGAAGCATTGGGATCACCCTGATGCATAGTTAGTAACTCATCAAGTTGTAAAGTTCAGAATTGAAAGAGAGTAACATACCATCTGAGCATATGCGATATGCCCACCTTTGAGGACATAGCTGGGCTTGGTGCCAAACCATGCAGGATCCCAAAGAACAAGATCAGCAAACTTGCCAACCTCAATACTTCCAATAACATGTCCAAAGCCCTGAGCAATAGCCGGGTTGATAGTATACTTGCTGACATAGCGTTTTACACGCGCATTATCAGCCCCTGTGCCCTCATCCTCCGGCAGCCAACCCCGCTGCACCTTATTCTTATGCGCAGTATTCCATGTTCTTAAAATAACCTCTCCGCAACGACCCATAGCCTGCGAGTCAGAGCTCATCATGCTGATAGCGCCTTTGTCGTGTAATACATCCTCAGCAGCAATGGTTTCAGCGCGGATACGGCTCTCCGCGAAGGCGACATCCTCTGGGATGTTCTTGGACAAGTGATGACAGACCATAAGCATATCGAGATGCTCGTCGAGGGTGTTGCGAGTGAATGGTCTTGTAGGGTTGGTCGATGATGGCAGAACATTTTGATGCTCTACCACGGAGATGATATCGGGGGCATGGCCACCTCCCGCACCCTCTGTGTGATAAGTATGAATTGTGCGGTTCTTGATAGCAGCGATTGTAGATTCGACAAATCCAGACTCATTAAGCGTGTCAGTGTGAATAAGACATTGAATATCGAATTCATCACAAACACTGAGACAAGCGTCAATGGCAGCAGGAGTACAGCCCCAGTCCTCGTGAAGCTTGAGACCACAAGCACCAGCTTTAACCTGGTCGCGCAGACCCTCAGGAGAACTATCATTACCTTTACTAGTAATACCAATATTGATAGGAAGCTGATCGCACGCCTGCAACATCTGACGCATGTAATGAACACCAGGCGTACAAGTAGTTGCGTTCGTTCCAGCACTGTAACCACTGTCAGCCTCAAAGATAACACAATGAATGCATATTGGACAAACCTTGGACCTGTACCACCGCCAAGCATGGTGGTTACACCAGATGCAAGAGCTTCGGGTACTTGCTGGGGACAGATAAAGTGAATATGCGAGTCGATAGCGCCGGCGGTCACAATCTTTCCTTCACCTGCTACGACATCTGTGCAGCTTCCGACGACCATGCCCTCTGTCACGCCGTCCATAACGTCTGGGTTGCCTGCTTTGCCGATACCCACGATCATGCCCTCTTTGACTCCGATATCTGCCTTATAGATACCCGTCCAGTCCACGATGAGAGCATTACTCACCACGAGATCGAGGGTTTCGGCATCATGTCGTCCAGTTGCTTGGCCCATTCCCTCACGCAGCGTTTTACCACCACCGAATTTACATTCATCACCGTAGACAGTTTCGTCGCGCTCGACCTTGATCCAGAGATCTGTGCTGCCCAGACGAACGAGGTCTCCAGTTGTAGGGCCAAACATAGTCGCATAAGACGCATGATCCATCTGAAAAACATCGATGTGAGCCATGTCTCCGGCAGGGTCTGGCTTGTGAGCATATCCAGCTTCTTGCAATCGAGCGAGGATTTCGTCGGCGCGTGAGAGGTCAACAACTCCTGACGCAAGGTTGTTACCACCGCGGATAATACGGTTGCCTCCAATCTCAACGAGAGTAATAGTCTTGGTATCTCCAGGCTCGAATCGCACTGATGTTCCAGCGGGAATATCGAGTCGATAACCATAAGCACGAATACGATCGAACTCAAGCTGTGGGTTGGTCTCGATGAAATGATAATGAGATCCAACTTGAATAGGTCTATCACCTGTACTCGTTACCTGAAGACGAATCCTCTTTCTTCCTTCATTGAGGGAAATCTTCTTAGTCTTGACAGGAACAACAGCACCAGGCTGCTTATCGAGTTGATACTCTTCAGTAGCTGCCATAGGAAAGGCACTGTTGTCTGGCACAGGGAGAAAACTTCCATATAGAGCTCTCCTCAAATCTCCATCATCCGAGCTGATGGGATTATGGACTGTGACGAGGTATGTTCCTGATGGAAAGGTACCTTCGACTTGAATCTCATGAAGAGTCGTGCAGACTGAGGGCAAGACGTGACGACGACCTAGCATCGTGGCACCCAGAGCCATCAGGTCAGAGACAGTATGATTTCCATCTCTGATGAGCTCATGAAGGTTATTGGCGATGAGAGCCTGAATTCATAGTGTTAGTCAAAATAAGGCAAGTTCCTGATTGACTCATATTTCTCATATCGAGTCGATATCACACTCACCACAGCTTCAGAATGGTTCAGCTTGACTCCTCTCGCCAACCGTCTCTGAGCAAGCAATCCCAGCTGCGAGATGACTAGTTTGTCGATCTACAAAGTATGTTAGAGCTCTTTCATGTGCTATTCTCAGCTGCCTGCAACAACCCTGCAAAAGCAATGTCTCCAACCAACGGCGTGACTCCGCAGACTGGGTCTCTTAGCCTTGGCGGATAAAGACGAACCTCTTTAGGTACCAGATGCATGTTTGCGATAATAGACTCTTTTTTCTGGTTACTTATCAAGAGATTAAAGAATCTAAAGAGTGAGAGTGTGAGGAGGGGCCAAAAGTGTATGGTTAGTTACAGCCAGGTAAGGTAAGGTAGCTATCTCGGCACGGAATAGCCGCATCAAGAGTAGCCTGACATTTTTACCTACAACGGACGGGCTGGACTCTCTAGCTACAGCTACGGTGCCTCCCCCACTGTAACTTGAGATAACGGGCTTCTTGGGGTTGGCTTCATTGATAAGTCGAGGCCGATCGATTGGTCACTTACTTGCGCCCGTTGTTGACATGGCTTTTACATCATTCAATTCAACTCTTCTCAGTCGATTATTGGCTCTCGAATTGTTGATTGTGTAAACCTTTATCCATAGTCGATAACACTTCAATAGAAAAGTATAATAATCGTATTCAGAGAGTAAACAACGACTAGTGGTATCCCGATTTCTAGGTAACATTAACTCATCGCCTGAACTCCATTATGTACCATCCAACGCCTTTGCACGAATCAAGTCTACCTGACAGTAGAAGAATCATACCTAGGGACCAGACCTAGGGGGACTCGGCCAGATAGAATTTCTAATCCTCCTCCACTTCCTCATCCCATTGCTCCTTTTCTTTGTTCATCAGTTCGCTCATGTCTGCCGGCTTGAAAATCGAACTCTCCGGATCTGTAATTCTCGGAACCTTGCGTAGACTCTCATCATCAAATACTGATCCTATTGTATCAATCCATCGCTTTCGTCGCTCCATCAGCGTCTTCGTAAGATCGCCAATACCCGGGCGAGCGGTACCCGCAGCGCCGCCCACAAAGTGACTGCCACCACCTGCACCTCCGGGACGCTTTGTCTTCTTGCTCTTGCCCATCGTGCGTGTGCGCTTCAGGTACGCAGCTTGTACTTGGCCGTCGAGATCCTCGAGGATGGTCTGATATTCCTGGTACGCCATACGTTCTCGTACAAGGTCCGTGAGACGAGCCTTGCGCGCACCGTTGATCAGCATCTGCTCCTTGAGACGGTTTTGCAAAAGTCTTAATCTTGCTGCGACCTCGTCGTCAAAATGGCCGTCGTACTCTGCTTCGAACCCATCGAGAGGAAGAAACCCAATGTGTCGGAGTTCCTGCTTGATGCGCTCATCGACCTGTGAATATTCTAATTTTGGATGAGAAGCTTTCTTCCAGGCCTCCGTTGACGATTCAGGCATAAATGCGGCCGGCTGCTGGTTCGGTTTCTCATCAGACGATGCAGGCTTGTCTTCGATGTCTGCGTCACCATTCATGCTGATGTCTCCATTGGTGGTTCCGTTTGTCGTAGGCTTGTCGTCTGCGGATTGCGCGCGGGCCTCAGGCCGAAGAGTTTGCATTAAACGGGTCAACCACGGGCCTACTGAAAGCTTGTCTGTCTCTCCCACATCGTCGTCCATATTGTCTATGCTTCCTCGTGGCTGGTTCGGAGGGAGTTTATCTCGCCCTTGTTGTGGTGTATCGATCGACATTGCGCCGTCCTCCTCGGCCCATATCTCTGTATAGTGTCTCTTGCCACGCTTCGGCATAACAAATGGTGTCACACGATCTCCTCGTTCTCGTAGAAAGGCTAGATCCTCTTCGGAAAATGGTCTGAAGAACGGCTCTACGTACGTCGAGAACGTAGAGAAGTTGATCTGACTGTTGGGCTTTGCATTGCTAAAATCCTTGTCGGGAGGATCGCCAGCAATAAGGTCGGCGAGATCTGATGGCGGATATGTTGCAACTGAGTAGATCTCTTTGCGCTCTTCATCGGGCATTCCAGGATAGGTCGCTCGAATTTCGTAGATGGTGGGGTCGGGAAAGGTGGAAGGATCTTCGCCGAATGTCATAGCTTGGGGTTGTTCGCGACGAGGAGGCGCACCCTCGTCTTCAGAGCTTGACTCTTCTTCGTCTCCTTCTTTCTCTTCGGTCTTGGCCTTCTTGTCAACATCCATGGCCGATGGTGAGCCAGCATGTGTAGGTGACAAAGGCGAACTTGGATCGCGGTCGTGTTTACGGTTTTTCGAGTCTCGCATTGGTGACGAACGTTCTATAGGAACTTAGTTCGGAACCCCATGTTTAGGTAATTAATTGCCAGTGCCAGCAACTGATAAGCTATGTGGCCAGACGGCTGCCTCAGGCTAAACACATATATCATGAAAAGACATACCGACATTGCCTTCCTGCGGCGCAAGTGAATCAGGCTTCTTTCTTTTATGCTTTGGTCTTTTTCCTTCTTGTTCACCGTCGCGATTACTATAATCTTCGGATGGCCGCTTCTTACGCTCATCTGCCAAGTGCCTCATCCCGCGATCGTAAAATGTCGAGCGCTTTTCCATAATATTGGATAAGCTTTTGAGTCGTTCAATCATGCCATCAAGGCTCTTTGAATCTGGAATGGTCGCATTTGAGGCGGATTGATCGACGATATCATCGTAGGTAAGGTTGCGAAAAAGAATGACTCTCGTGTTGAGATAGTCTGGATCGTAGAACTCCTGTGGTGGTAGACTAGCTGTCGCGACTGGAGCAGGCGTGGTGTTGCGGCTCTGCTTTGGTATGGCCGAGTTCTTCTTGCCCGTCCCCTTCTGACTCGCCCCTGGAGGCATGACCGCTGGTGTTTGAGAGTATAAATGAGCGTGGTTAGTATGCGCTCGATTGGGGGTTTAGTTGCGCGTGGGTTATCAGATAGAATCGAAGGTTAAGTGGAAGATTTCGATGATTATTGCGACAAGGGAACAGCAACAGACTGTAACGACACGGCTCTAAAGCACGCGATCCTATTAAAGTGCGTCACGGTACAGGTTGGGCGTCGGTACGTACCTGCCCCTTGATGTTCTCAGCTGAGGGGAAACAGATGCCCCGGATGTGAACCCTTGCACTTGAAGAGGAGGCACGGAAATAAACATATTCCGCTCCTTTCAAGGACTATCGGAAGCAAACAATTGAATCCGATCACCTTCAATCGTGATGTCTCTGGTATCGGTTAAAGTAACTGTTGCTAACGGCTCTTCTCCTGGTCCTTAGATTTCAATTCTTGATGTAAAGCATATACTGAGATCAATCGCCGACGCGACAACTCATTGACGCTCACATGGATCACGACTCTCTAGTAATTACTCCAAAAAATATAAAGAGAACCATAATCGTTGCAAGGGGAGGACCACGACAATACGACTTCTTAACTGTCAGCAGCGAAGGGCATACATCACTGATTCCAATTCAAGGAATTTGACTTGAATCAAGGTGTCAAAATTAACTAAAGGTACCTAATCTATAGGCATAAAGTTATACTAACCTTACCCAAGTCTTTTTGTCATTTCCTACACATACAAATACTCCCTACCAAGTCGGACCTCAAAGCCACCAAGTATTTGGTGGTTTTTAACTAGGTCAACTGCATTCTCGCCAGCAATTTATTTTGACGACTAAAATCGTATTGTTTGTACTGGATTAAGAAATCATGCATAAAACATGCAATGACTCGCTGTACAACCTTTCTAAAGAAGTTGCACGTTCTCCAATAGCTCTTCTTACTCGCAGCAAACCAGAAGAAAGCCCTCAACTTCACTCAAACCTTGGACTTGAGAAAATACAAGTTGACGATACTTCTGTCACTGTCGACAAACACCAAGGCTGGAAGTCTCTGCATCACCTATTAACAAATCATGCATGTTCAAAGAATTTAAGGGAAATTAGTTCGACAGCGGATATGATAATTGGGAAATATTGTCATCACTTTCAGAGCCTTTGATTTTTGATTCATACTCAGATCCAGCGACGTGGCCATTGCAGCCGATAACTCCCGCACAGTTCAATTGGCTTTTCTTCATTGCAACACAAAATCTCTTGAACCTCATTCCAATTGCCTGGGTTCTCTCATTTATCCGTACGTCAGTGTTGATGGCCACATGTGGTTGGCTACCACCGTCTGATTGGTCGTTGGGATTCCCTTTTAGAACCATCCGACTAATACGAAAACACCAAACACATCTACTCTTTGCAAGTAACAGTCTATGGCGACTTCTGTTCCTTTTCGTCTGTTCATATTGGTCTCTGACTTAAGAATGTTTGCTCTTCGAGTGAGAGTCAATACAAAAATGTCTTGTTCATTGTGAGACTCAACCTCTGTCGTCACCACAGCCCGTGCTCGAGAAGCCTCGTTACCCTCGGCTTTCAAGCCCATGATCGTCAACTATATTCAGTTGAAACCGCTTGCTAACTATATACCCCACTCACACGCCACGAGTAAGAGTAACTACTCATAGCGAACGAAGGATGGCACATGTTTGCCGCCGCCGCAGCCTTGCAAGACCCTTAAAACTCTATCAACTCTGAACATGTGCTTCAGCTATTGGCTCCCACCTCCATCACCCATCTTATAGCTCATGCCTAGAGTGAGCCCTGGCGGCGGGGTTACCATGGCTATCTGGTGGGGTTGAGCAGATCAACAGGGACCTCCATACACATGAGCAAGTAGATTCGCGTTGAGCACATCGTGTGCAAGGTATCAGAGCTGCCGACTACGTACGATGGCCGTTGTACCGAGACAATGTACCCGAACTGGTTTTCGAGCCAGGTCTCCATGGTTGTCAACTCGCGTGCCTCAGCCTATATATCCCTGGCTCGCCGTGTCCTTGTTGCCCGACTTTTCATCTGTCTTCAACTTGATCGTGTGAACAGCTTTCAACACTGCGTCAATAGCTCCCTTCTTTCAACACACATTCTCTCACCATACAATGAGAGAGTATCATGGCTTCTCATGTAAGTCTGCATCATTCCCCCCAACTCCAATGCCTACTAATCAACATGCTAGGGTGGTAACATGTTGTCCTTGGCTAACGCTCAGTCTCTTCTGGCCGGCATCGTTGCTACTGCTCTCAGCACGCTCTGCCTTACCTCGATCTTCTCCAGTAAGAGTCAGGACGAAAGCCCAGGCCTGATCAAATCCTTTTTCCTTTTCTTCTACTCTTCCTTCATCAAACCCCACCAGGGCGGCAGAAAGGGCAATCAACAAGATGCCCTTGAGAGCTTCTACAAGAAGCAAGCCGGGGCTTATGATGCTACCCGAAAGGTGCTCCTCCGTGGACGTGAGGACATGCTGGCTCTTGTTGCCGCGCAGATCCAGGCAAAGCTGACGGACGATGCGCCTAAGAATGGCAACAAGAACAAGCGAATCTGGGTTGATGTGAGCTGTTATGATAACCATGTTGTTGCAGCAAATGACTGATATGTTATACAGATTGGCGGTGGCACTGGCTTCAACATTGAGGCCATGGGCGCATTCGTCGATGTCCCTACCTTTTTCTCGAGCGTATACCTCGTCGACTTCTCCCCTTCTCTCTGTGAAGTGGCACGAAAGCGGTTTGGACGCCTTGGCTGGAAGAATGTCAAGGTTGTCTGTGAGGACGCTCGCAAGTTCCGTCTTGAGGATTATGAATCTGGGATGCCTTCAAAGCCGATTCCTCCTCGTTCCCCTGCTCTGAGCTACTTTGACAAGCCCCGCCCCGACTTTGGTGGAGCGGATTTGATCACCATGTCTTACAGCTTGTCCATGATTGTAAGTTACGTTGTCTCACACGGAAGTCGCATGCTGACATCGAGAAATAGCCCGACTACTATTCAGTCATTGACTCTGTGATTTCTCTTCTCTCACCCCAGGGTATCGTGGGAGTCATTGACTTCTACGTCCAGAACCAGGTTGATTTTGCCTTCCGAAACTACACTGGTGGTCTTGTCGACCGCCACGTCAACTTCTTGTCCCGAAGCTTTTGGCGCTCTTGGTTCGATCTGGACCGGGTTGGTCTTGAGCCCAGTCGCCGAGATTACCTCGAGTACAAGTTTGGTACTGTTCTCAACGTCAACACTCGCAACAAGGGCCTCGGAGCTATCCCCTACTACATCTGGCTCGGATGCCACAAGAAGCCTTTCTCATCGTCCAGTCTTCCCCACGAGATTGTTGAACGCATTGACGCCCTGGTTACAGAGTCCCCTTACCTGTACCCCGCCAACCACGGAGATGCCCTAACTAGAGCCATCGAGAGGTCTGCTCCTGAAATTCGATCTAAGGCGTTCCTCACTGCAGTCCAAAATCTGTCTTCCAACCTCCCTCTCCCCTCATTCTTCTACCAGAACCACCATTGGCGCATTTACTACGATGAGCAGCTCCCCAAGCATACTCAGTTCAAGGACGAGTACATCTACGCTTTCACCTGGGAGGACACTCGTGTCGATGAGCGCCTCTTGAAGCTCGGTACCGACGACAAGGTCCTGGCCATTACTTCTGCTGGTGATAACATTCTCTCGTATCTCCTTCAAAGTCCTGCCCGTGTTCATGCTGTCGACTTGAACCCCACCCAGAACCACCTGCTCGAACTCAAGGCTGCTTCTTACACTGTCCTCCCATATGAGGATTTCTGGAAGATCTTTGGGGACGGAAAGCATCCTCACTTCCGTGAGTTGCTCATCACTAAACTCTCTCCTCATCTTTCTGGCCGCGCATTCCAGTACTGGCTCAAGAACGTCCATGTCTTCCAGAACAGCAGCGGTTATGGTCTTTATGATACCGGAGGTTCTCGCCACGCTATCCGTGTATTCCGTTGGATTGCCCGGATTTTTGGTCTGCAGAAGGCTGTGAAGCAGCTCCTTGAGGCGAAGACTCTTAATGAGCAACGAGAAATCTGGCGACGAAAGATCCGTCCTGCTCTTCTCTCTAAGCTTGTCTGTAACTTGGTTGTCTCTCAGGAGAGCTTCCTCTGGGCTGCTCTTGGCGTCCCTAAGAACCAGCTGGCCATGATTGAGGCTGATCACGCCGAGTCGGACCTCGTCAAGGGTCCCAAGCCTGCCGCTAAGAACACTCGCTCTCATGCTATTTGGCACTACATGGTCAACACTCTGGACCCTGTCGCTGAGGAGACTCACATAGCTGCTGATAACCCTTACTACTATGTTTGCATGGATGGAAAGTTCTCTCCCAAGTGTCACCCTGATTATCTCAGCCCCAGGGCCCACGCCAAACTCTCTCGCCCCAATGCTCTCGATGGTCTCCGTATTCACACTGATGAGCTCGAGGAGGTTATTGCACGCATCACCCCCGGTACTCTGACTGTTGCCGTCGTCATGGACAGCATGGACTGGTTCGACACTGGGTCCCGAGCCGCTGCCGCCCAGATCACTAAGCTTAACCGAGCTTTGGCTATGGGTGGTCGTGTGCTGCTCCGTTCTTCGGCCTTGACCCCATGGTACATCAAAGAGTTTGAGGCTCATGGCTTCTCTCCTAAGCGACATGGTGCTCGCCTCGATGGAGCCTGCATTGACCGTGTCAACATGTATGCTAGTTGCTGGATTTGTACCAAGTCGGAGAACTTGCCTCCTCCCACCCCGGAGATGGATCGTGCTGGAGGCTCCGAGATTACTTCTTTAACTATCTAACTCGGACAGCTGGATTGGACTGAGATAAGGATTTGATATTGCGGGAATTAGTAAAGAACAGGATAGCGAGCTTGAACAATAAAATTTGATATTGCGCAGCTGCTGCTTAGCCTTCATCCTGCTAGACTCTGAAAGCGTTGGCAAAGCCTATAAAATTCACAAGCCAAAACGCGTTGGAACCCTGAAACCAGAACCTTAGGTTCGGAAGTAAAGTAAAAGAGCCGTCTTATGTGAAATTGACGCAATTTTCGTTAATTCAAAGGAAATTTTTCTATACAGGTGTCTGCAGTCACAAATCTGCGCGACAAGTAGTACTACCAACGGCATCCTTCATACCTTACACACGCCATTAACGCTTAACCAGTTTATGCCTTCCACACTCGTCGGACAGCCTCGGTGATACCAACGTCGTTAGTCTCGAACTCGTACAGTCCAACGCCAACGAGGACAGTCGCAATGTTGAGGAGCCAGTTGAAGATCTTTCGGAGGCCGGGGTAGGTCCTTGATGGAATGTAGTCAATGACGACCTGCTGGAAGCCCATGTGGGAGTGGAGGAGGAGAACACTGCAGAGGATGGCGTCGAGAGTAGGGTTGAGAGATCCAGCGGCGAAGGGAGCGACGGTCAAGGGGACGAGGCCGGCGGCGAGGAGGCGCTCGAAGGTCCAGTGGTAAGAACCGTGTGCGGCGTTGGGCTCGGGGATGGGAGCAGGGTCGTTGACTAGAGTATTCGTTAGTTATTGATGTTGATATCATGTGAAGCCGGTCAAGTTGCGATTCGGCTTTTGGATGTATTCGTACCACCACCCTCGATGCGCTCTGTGAATACGTTAGCATATGGTCCTTATGACAAAGGTACTGGTACGCACGGGGTCCGGGAGGGAGAATAGCAGATCGTCGAGCAGTGTTGTGGAAAGCAGCGACACCCTTAAGCTGAGATCGGATGCTAGGCATAGGCATGAAAGTGCTTCGGGTCGCGGGGACAGCGGCCAATCGAGAAGCCATAGCGGTCTGCCTAAGCAGAGAGGAACGCGCAATTGAGGCCATTTTGAAGCGTTGAGTGATCTATTCTTGTTGATGTTGTCGCGGCGCTCAATTGGTGGCTGCTTCGAAGGGCGTTAGTGGTTTAGAGGAAGAATTGGATTGATGATGTCGACTGGACTTCAATCAATTCGAACTGACCCGGAACTGGATGTCCTACCATTGCCGAGGATCTCGAATTACCTCTTTCGTGATTGGTTCAAGGCGTCCCGAAGGTTTCCCTGTGGTGTGGATACCTCTGCCTGTCACGGAGCCAATAGCGCTGTTTCGTCAATGTCATCTGTGATTGGCCAAAATTTGAAGATTCTATCCGACGTCGCTTGGATTTTTTTAGGCTAACAGCTTCGAGCCATGATGGCCAGATTTGTTTGAGTTAGAGAAGAGTTGGATCCTAAAGACGATTTCTTTCTTCTTTATCCCAATTATTTCAACTGAGCAATTTCTCAACCCGTCCACCATGGCGATCCATGCCATCGTCTCGAAACTTGCGCCCTCACGAACAACCATATATTCGAGATGCCTAAATGCACAACGGTCCCTCCAAGTTCGAAACATCGCGACAACGTACCTCAAAAAAGTAGCAGAAGGCGAGGAAAGATGGAAAGAGAGGGCGGGAAAGATTCAGAATGGCGAGATTCCACACACATGGGATGTTCTTCAAGAACGAGGATATATCAAGGATGTGGCAGGGTATGCGACACTACCTATGATCCTCAGCTCGACTCTACATCTAACTTATCCATTAGATCCCCTGAAAAGATCAAGGAAATTATGCGAGTCAGGAGGATAGGCTCCTACGTTGGTATAGATCCCACCGCCGACTCGATGCACGTCGGTCACTTGCTACCTCTGATGCCCATGTTCTGGATGTGGTTCCACGGTTATCCAGCTGTCACCTTGATCGGTGGCTCGACTGCCCGTATTGGTGATCCTACCGACCGACTCGAGAGCCGAGCGATTCTTTCCAATTCCGATATTTCCAAGAACATCACAAAGATCCACGTCCAATTGACGAAGTTATGGAAAAATGTCCACATATTAAAACAGAAGTACGGATATGAGCCGGACTGGGCTGCTACACATCGTTTGTTGAACAACAACATGTGGCTAGGGAACCTTACTCTTTATGATTTTGCCAAAAGGATAGCCAGGCACACAAGAATCGGACCTATGCTAGCTAGGGATACGTGAGTTACCCTCAACCCCAGAAACTGCCACTCAGAGTGCTCACAAAGACTTATAGTGTTAAGCGAAAGATGACTGAAGGAGACGGCATGTCTCTCGGCGAATTTATGTATCCTCTTCTTCAAGGGTGGGATTTCTGGCATATGTACAACAAACTTGGCGTTCAGATGCAGATTGGAGGCTCAGATCAGTACGGCAACATCACTGCTGGAATCGATGCCCTCAAGACCATTCGCGAGACCGAAGAGGCGCCTCACCTGAAGATGCCTTCGACCTGGGATCATGAACCAATGGGTTTCACCGTGCCATTATTGACAGATTCTGCCGGCAACAAGTTTGGCAAAAGTGCTGGCAATGCTATATGGTTGGATGAGTTCAAAACATCAGCATTCGACTTGTATGGTTACTTTGTGAGAAGGTCTGATGAGGAGATTGAGAATTTGCTCAAGATGTTCACATTTATTCCTCTGGAGAAGATCTCCAAGCTAATGGAGGAGCACCGGTCGGCACCCCAGGAGCGAAAGGCTCAGCACACCCTGGCTTTTGAAGTTGTTTCACTTATTCACGGAGCTCAGAAGGCTGTTGAGGAGGCCATGCAACACGAGTTTCGATTTGGTACCAAGCTACCTAAGGGTATTGTCAGTGAACCTACTCCAGACACTGGCATCGTCACTGTCAATAATGCCCCAAGAAGCGACATTCAACTCCCTCGCTCCATCATAAACTCCTCACCAGCAAAGATTCTCCATGCTGTCGGTCTCGCATCCAGCAGCAGTGAAGGTCAGCGTCTACTCTCTGCACAAGGCGCCTATATCGCCGCGCAGCCAGGTCAGAAGAGGGGACTCGTCCCTGGCAATCTGTCCTGGACTCCCATGAAGGCTTGGTTCCCTGAGGAGACTGCCAAGTTCCTCATCGACGACCGCATGCTCATCTTCCGCAAGGGCAAGCACAACGTCCGAATCGTCGAGCTCATCAGCGATGAAGAGTGGAAGAAGAGCGGCCAGATCTACCCTGGCCAGCCCGGTACTGGTCTCCTACGCAGAATGAAGGAGGAGCTGAAGAAAGAGGCTGAAGCGAAGGGTAGGTCAATATCAGACAGGGAGCTTACTGAAATTGCCTCGAGGAAGAAAAACCAATTGAGGGTTGCCAATAACTCAGATATTGAGCTGCCCAATAAGCACGATGTGCGTGAGAGGCGGGCTCAACTTACATGGGATAGGAAAAGCAAATGAGGGGCTGCCTGTGCAGAGTCGGCATATGTTTGCCGTGTAACATAGCACTGTAGTATATTGTAATCGGCATGATACCATAGATATGATGGAAAATGTTAAAAATGATGGGTATAGAAGTTTGAGACAGGATCTATCTATAAAAGACTGCCAAGTCCCCCTTTGGAACTGGCAGCTTCTTGAGTTTCTCCATAATGTCACTGTCCGTCATGTTCTGCTCTGTGATAATTTGGTCAAAGTGGTGACAGCCATCTGTATACTTCTGCAATGGATCTCCTCCTGGGACAGGGCGGCTTTGGCCAGAGGCTAAGGCGGCAAGGTATTGCTTAGAGACGACGAATTTGTGGACGCGGTATATGCAACCCTTTATGACGCCGAACTGGACGAACCTGCGAACGTCAACAAAGCGAAGGACTTCGAAACCTGTGTCTTGGTGCCCCTTGAGCCATTCCATGACGGATTTTCCGGGAGCAAAGGTGGACATGAGTTTGATAAGATGATAGTTGCTCACGAGACCGCGTCCGTGAGATACATATGCAGCACACTCATCAACCATTCCGTCAACATTTCGGATAAAGTCGTGGATCCCAGGCCGTGGAGCGTAGCATGCCGTGAAAAAGAACATGTCAAGAAGTAGAATAGTGTCGTAGTAGAGGAGATGGCGAAGGGCAGTTTTTGCCAGCTCGAGTGAGACAGAAGCAGCGTGAGCGATACGTCGAACATCAGAGACACCGTCGATGTGAGATATGACTTTCTGAAGGGTGAGATCCCAGGTCGGATCCATAATGTCAGAGAATTTGGCTTTTGGGACAGGTACATGCCAGCCTCGAACTCTGGGAGGATCCATGTGGTGAGGGAAGAGCTTCATGTTGATAGTGTTTGCCTCGTCTGTGAAGTGATCAGTATGAGGTTGAGCGCAATCATTATAGTCACTTACCAACTGGAATCATGCACTCTCCATAATTGTCCAAATCCTCCTTGACAATCTCAAGCAAACTATCAATCGGTCTCCTCCCAGAGCCTTTCGTTTCTGCATTTTGGCTAAGATACTCGTTCTGTTTTTCCATCTCGGAAAAGGTAGAGGCTAGACCACGAACGACGCGCTCATAAGGAACATGGTCAACATCAGAGTCGAGTACGAGGCCGAAGTTGAAGATGAACTCGTTTCGAAGGTACTTGGTGTGAGGAATAACAACTGGGTATCCTAAGACAGTGTACTTCCCATCTGGGGTGTTGATGGTGAGATAGCGGTTGCAGAAGGCTTGTCTAGGAATGATGTACTCATGGAGCACATCGAAGTCGATGAGAGGGGATTTGGTTGAGCTTTCGACGGGGGTTATGCAGCCTGCGGGAGACTGTGCGACGATCTTGGGGCCTGGATGATATTAGAAAGGATATATGAAATCATTGGTCGGTGACTATTTACCCTCTTGGGGGAAGAATCTGGCGTAAAAGATGCCTTGAATCATGATGAACTTGGGGTCATTATTTGGTATCGATCAGAGAGTTGAGGTGGACTCTGACCATTCACTGGTGTATATATATATGAAATAGATGATATATTTTCTTCTAGGCGATGTAGCTCATTCCATTTTGTCAATAATTTGAGCGCATCTTATTGAAGCTTTCAGATGAGATTTGAAGATGGTTTAGTAAAGCGAGTTCAACTCTCGATTGAGAGATCAAGACCAATGGCCCACGCTAGTTGGTTACCCTGTATCAACCAAGAACCCTTGTAAAAAGTATAGAGTGAGTGAGTGATGTGCTCATTATTGAACGTCAAGATGAGTATAACAAAATGAGATCTCCTGCCAAGCACCCATCTCACTTTCGCAGGTATTCAGTTCCGTTTGTTCAAAAAGGCTTAAACAGCGCAAAGTTCCGAAGCAACAAGATTAGTTAGATAATGAAGAGGAGACTTTGAATCATGAGTTTATATGCAGCCTAAAGCCACAAGTGTCCGCGTAAGGCACAAAAGAAGTATGAAAAGGGGAATAATTTCAATAAATGACGTCCGCCTTTTCGGTTAAAGAGGTTGAGTTGAGATGAGGTCTAATCCGTAGCTCCCGGAAATGATGTTGACTTGGCTGTGATTACTGGAATCTGGCTAGAGAAGTTGATGGACGGTGGTGGAACAAGATGATATGTGTTCATACCTTATGCTTGAGAGAGAACCTTTCTAGAAAAACACACGATCTTGTCTCGTAAAAGGCTTTTGATACAATATTGCAACTCAAATGCAAACAAAGTCTATATTTGCAGAATATTTCTTTTTTTAAACTTCTCCAAATTCTGCCCTGCTTAATCGACTCTATAACAGTACCTTACCCTTCATTCTATTCGGTAATTATCCACAGCGCGTCATTGGCAGTAAAAGTTGCCCCACGTCACTACCAACTGACAATACCACCTGAGCCCAGGCTACCTGCGCCTACGCCTACGCCTGCATCTGCAGTTGATCCAATCGAGTAACTCAGCACTTACCGTATGGGACTGGGCCTTGACGTTTAGTCTACCCTCCACTTCTCAAGGCCTTGCTCAATTTACCTGCTTTCAACATCGCCTTGGCCTCAAAACTACACCTTTCCTCCCAACATCCCCAGGCAATAGGCTGTACCTATTTAGCAGTAACGGCATATCTGGGCACAGCTCTCACGATCGCTCATAACCTACTTCTGCACTCAAGAGCTCCCTCCCCGCTCTTGTTCCATCCTCAACCCCCCGGCTATCGCTATTGAACCCCCCTCGTTGCGCCGCGCCACGCCATATCGCCAGTCAACACAATGGCCGACAACCCCGAGCCGAGCGCTGACTCTCAGATCACCTTCAAGGTGAAGACTTCCTCAGACAGCACGCACAGCATCACTATCAACGATACAGCAACTGTCCTCGACCTCAAGACCAAGCTCGCTGGAGAGGACTTTGAGAACATTCCCGTTGAACGACAGCGTCTAATCTACTCTGGCCGAGTCATGAAGAACGATGATGCTCTGAGTACTTACAAGATTAAGCACAACAACACAATCCACATGGTCAAGAGCGCTGCCAGCAATCAGCAGCCCAACCAAACTCCCACCGCTAGCACCTCCTCCACATCGACTCCCGCCCCGACCAACATGGCTTCAGGCACGGCTAACCAACCTTTTGCCAACTTGACTGGTGCTCGATATGCTGGGTTTGGGAATGGTCTTCCCGGGCTTGATATGTTCGGGCCCGACGGTGGTGTACGTATGATCTGCTGTGGATATCGACCGTTGCTGACATATACTTCTAGATGGGCGCTCCAATGGATGAGGCACGAATTCAACGACTCATGTCCGATCCCAACGTTCAACAATCCATGAACGAGGCTCTTAACAATCCCGATTTTATCAACATGCTGATCGATTCGAACCCTATGCTTCGAAATCTTCCCAACGCCCGAGAAATCATCACATCACCATTTATGCGACAGATGATGAGCAGCCCCGAGATGATGAGCCAGGCTATGCGTATGCAGCGAAGCATGCAAGGAGGAGAGGCTGGAGCCTTCCCAGCTCCTGGTGCTACCGATACCACACCCCAGGGCGCAGCCAGCGGAGGAAATACGCAGGGTCAACAAGGACAGGCAAACCCTTTCGCCAACCCACTTCTCTCGGGCATGTTGGGAGGCCAACAGGGAGGCAATGCCCCTGACATGGCTCAGCTGATGCAGCAGCTCCAGGGACTTCGCTCACTGTACGGAGACGTCGGCCAGGGACAGACAGCGACGGGACAGACTGGCACAGGCAACACACCTAGCCAAGGAGCGACGGACAGTTCGGCCGATGCGCAGACTTCTGGAACAACGCCCAGCCAAGGTGGTACGCAGCAAGGCTCAACCACTAGCCCACCTCCCGCGAACCCATTCGCTGCGCTCTTCCCTCCTCCCGGAGCTGGTGCACAGCCCAACAACCCCTTTGGCATGAACCCCGAGATGATGCAGCAGATGATGCAAATGTTTGGTGGTGGTGGATTGGACTCGGCTCCTGCGGCTCCAGCTGATAACCGACCCCCGGAAGAGCGCTACGCTGAGCAATTGCGCCAGCTTAATGATATGGGTTTCTTTGACTTTGATCGCAATGTGGCGGCCCTGCGTCGAAGCGGTGGAAGTGTTCAGGGTGCCATTGAGCATTTGCTTAGCGGACCTTGAACGACAGACCCAGCGTGGAGAGTTTGAAGGTTAGAACCCAGTGTTTGTCCACTTCAGTTGGGAGGGGCATTCGAGTCAAGACTGGCGAGACAAGCTGAGAAATACAGGTTGATTGGGGAGATATTATCCTCTAGGTGAAGCATGGTGTGGTCATAAATATCAGGTTCGGAACAGAGAGTATTTCGAAATTCACAACTTGTTTTAATGTGATTTGTAATTAGTCATGACTCTGATTATAGCTGAACTTATGAAGCTGGAGTGCTAATAGGGACATCATGAATGTTGATGTAATCATGTTGGTATACTCCGTAGTCCACTATCAATTAACGAAAGTAGGGGCCGATCGCCGGGGGAAGATGCCTCGGCTCATGGATCTCTTCCCCGCGTAACCCCAGACTCTGGCCGCGACAAGGTAACCGACGTCAGCTATTAAATCTGTTCTTTTTCTTTTTCCTTTTCCTTTTGCGACATCTCTAATCTCTCCTCCACTTGTCATTCGTAAACTATATATTGTGATTTCTCAGTCAACTCTTGATCACCCCTAATAACTTACGCCACGGAACTTTACTCATAATACCCAGCCAAGCACATACAAACATCTACATCCATCATGCGCGGCATCCAAATCACCGAATACCTCAAGGTGAGCTTCCAATATCACCAATCGCTTCCCTCAAATATACTAACAAACTCAAAAGGGCCCTGAACAGCTCAAGGTCTCAGATCTTCCCGATCCCAAGCCCACAGGCGACGAATATCTCATCCAGGTTCACGCCGCCGCCGCCAACTTCTTCGATATCTTACAAATCCAAGGAAAATATCAAAACCAACCTCGTAAGATCATCCACATAAGGGCTCAATTCCAGAATTCTAACATTATAAAGCTTTTCCCTGGATCGCCGGCGCCGAATTCGCAGGTACCGTCATCGCCGCACCCAAGAATAGCTCCAACCCCAAGTTTCCTGTTGGATCGCGAGTCTTTGGCGCATCACAGGGTGCTTTTGCGACAAAGATCAAGGCGAAAGAAGAGACACTCCTGCCTGTTCCCGATGGCTGGTCTTTCAAGGAGGCTGCTGGTCTGTTTGTTACTGCGCCCACAAGTTATGGCGCCTTGGTTGTGAGAGCAGGAGTCAAGAAGGGCGATTACGTACTTGTCCATGCAGCAGCTGGTGGTGTTGGTCTTGCAGCCGTTCAAGGTATGAGATTATCAGAAGTGGTGATGAGAATAAGAACTAACAGGAAATAGTGGCCAAGGCTTTTGGCGCGACTGTTATTGCGACAGCTTCTACACAGCATAAGCTCGACATTGCAAAGTCTTATGGCGCTGACCATGTTATCTCTTACAACGACGCTACATGGCCCGCTAAGGTCAAGGCTCTGACTCCTAAGTCTCGTGGAGTCGATATCGTCTACGACCCCGTCGGTCTAATCGACCTTTCTACAAAGTGTACAGCCTGGAACGGCCGAATTCTCGTCATCGGTTTCGCAGCCGGGAAGATCGAAAAGGTCGCCATGAACAAGGTTCTCCTCAAGAATATCTCTATTGTTGGACTTCACTGGGGCGCATACTCTATCCATGAGAGGGAGACGATAGCCAAGGTATGGAATGGCATCATGGATCTTGTTAAGCAGGGTAAGCTCAGGGGTACTGAGTATACCGATGAGGAGTTTGTTGGCCTTGAGAGAACTGGGGCTGCGCTGAAGGCTCTTGGTGGCCGGGGGACTTGGGGTAAGGTTGTTATTAAGATACCTGAGGAGGGACAGAGCAAGCTATAGATGGCGGCCGTATGCGATATTTGACCAAAGAGATAGATTTATGTTACTGATAGTTCAACGCACCGAGTTAAACAGCCATTGAGAGGAGACCTCATAGCAGTCTTCAGCCATTCGTATGAAACCGTTAACAATGGTCTAATCTTGCTTAATGCAAACCAATCCCTGGTGTATCATTTCCCAATTCATCATCGTAATCTTCTGCTACTCTAATCCATGTCCAATGATATTATCTTACTGCTGCTGCTGTTGTTGCTGTACACCAGAAGCCATTTGCTGAAACTTGTCCAGCACCTCTTTATCTACATTGACAGCCCATTGCTCCTGGAAGGCCTGCTCACCTCCGACCCTGTTCACTAAGTCTTGCAGGCGCATCTTGACAAAATCGAACGCATGAACGGTATGAATGGGATCTTTGGCTTCCATGTTGCGCTCCGCAATGATCTTGGGGGTATCATATTCTGTGGTCTCCAAAGGGCCCCATATCAGGGTATCAGTTCCGTTGGCCACACCATCTTGGAGATCGGAAATCACATTAATCCACATATCGAAGTAGTCCTGGAGTTTGCTCAACACGAGTTCTTGAACAGGTGATGGCAATTCCAGCAATCTCGTCAAACCAAGTAGGTAGAGCTTTTGCCGCTCAATGTGGTCCATACTCGACATATGTGAGAACCACTCAGATGAGAGCCAGGCCCAGACTTGATCTAGCGCACCCATATTGGTCAGCATCTGACTGAAGAGTGTGGGTTCAGCGAGAGCCAAGCGTCCTAGAATGGCAAAATAATCTGTCTCAGTGATAGTACTGAGTTTGCTGACTTTTCGGTTGGGACCTGTGGTTTGATGTGATTCCCAAGCGTCATGTAGGTTTCCGAGGATTTTGTTCATAAAGCCGATTTCAACCATATCCTGTAAGATAACTGAAACGCCCGTCGAGCCGCCAAGCTCTACAGCGGCCCTGATAAAATTCTCAATGCAACTCGTACCCATACGAACTTGTTCTCGGCTCTTTGAATCCAAGATATTAGATAAGGCGCTCAATGTCGGGCGACGCAGGCGGTCTTCTAGCATAGAAGCAGGAGCAAGAAGGATATAAGACTCAACAGCTGTTAGAGCCAGTGAGGCCGTCTCACTATCATACTCGAGTAGTGGCAGAACAAGTTCTGCAATGTTTACCAACTCAGGAGCCAGGGGAGCATAGCTCTGCATGAGAATATTATTCCACAATTCCAAAGACTCATCAATTAAGTGGAGGTGTAGGTCTGATCCTCGGCGGGCAGCTTCAGAGAGGAGTGGCAGCATGAAATGCTGATATCGTTGTGAATCGGGGCCCATGCTCATAACCAGGGCTGCGAAGATTGACGTGACTGCTTGTTTGATCATGTACTCTTCAGCCCCCGAATTCTCCCAAACTGTAGGAAGAGCCGACATGAGCTGGTCTCCAAACTGGGATACTTGCTCTTCCATTCGTGTAACCAGGATTCTAATGGACTCAAGGATAGCCAACTTAGTTTCATCGACATCAACACTTTGAACAAGGTTGATGAGCTGTGATAAAACATCAGAAGTGTATGGCAGGAAAGCGTCCACATTGAAGTCAAGCTCATCAGCGATCCATCGTAGTTGTCGGGCAGCTGTAATTCTGACAACCACATCATTGGTCTCATCCTCAGGGTTGAGGAAATGACGGTAGATTTGGTAGACAATTGGCCTGCTTGAATCATCGAGCTTGATAGGAGCCCACTGACTCACAAGGATGGCGATTCGTCGTCGCAGTACCTTGCAGAGGCCGCCTTGTAGACGTGCATCATTGACAATCGTTGAAGCCAGAACGGCATCAAAGTCAAACACATGATGAACATGAGCAGCGGCGAGGCCCATTGCAGTATACACTGCCTCTTTGGTAGCAATATCGGCCTGGGGATCCTGTGCTGTCTGGAAATAAGACAATAGGGGAGGGACTAGCAAGTCCTTATAGTTCGTGAGAAGATCGAGGAACAGCTTTTCAGCACATGGCCTGACTTCCCACTCATAAGCATTTCCTTCGCTCTGTTCCTGTTGCTCCCACTCCTCTGGATCTTCCTCCCAACCTTCAAGATCCGACTTACGGAAGACAAAGAGATGGGTGATAATGGAGTTGACAATTTGAATGACGAGGTCGGATTTCAAAAGTTCCGATTTGATCAGGTTCTTAGCCTTTTCTTGCTCGGCCTTTGTTTCTGGGCTTCGCCATCTAAAAGTCTGGACATGCTGGAAACCTATACGAACACATGACCTGAGAAGGAGAAGTCCTTTGAGCGCCAGTCTTTCTAGTACAGGGCCTTCGACTTTGGACTTTGCAGATCCGGTCTCTGATGGGCCTTGTCTGATACCGCCAGACTTGTCGAATACTTCTGCAAACTTCGCAACTAGCTCCCAATATGATAGTACCAGTGGGATGGAGTTGGGAAGAAACACAAAGCTGGCGGCATGCTGCTCCGCCATGTCAATGTGCAGTTTGGTAAATTGAAGCAAGTGTTTGCCAACGACTTCTTGATAATTTGGTGGGACTGCCGAGTCATGGCTAACAAGGTTGAGGAGCTGCCCAAACTGGTTCTGTGACAAAGTCCAGAATTGCTCAACGGTGTTGTCACCGTGGGGGCGCTCGTAGCCCATAATAACAAGCCGACGAAGAACTCGAAGAGCAAGTAAGCTGTTGAGCATAGCCAGGTTGACTTCCTCCTGACCTCCCGGCCCACCAGTAAGGAAGCCCATCCATGCCTGGGACTTTTCTGAGTAGACTTCGCTTAGAACATGAACGATCTCAGGGGTGACCGATTGCAGAGCGGTCTGATTCTTTCGCATTCGTGCGGTTCCCAGTTCCTTCACCACTCGTAGTAGGATTTCGAGGATGCCATGAAGATGTCTCTGGTTACCATTTCGCGATGAGCGGAGGAGTTCGATAATATTACCCATAGCATCTGGCCATTCGCCAGGATAATCGATTCTAACGATCTTCGCGACCACCAGAGCATTGTGTAGAGCAAGGTTGGTGTGCTCTTCCTCGATAGAGCCTTGGAATAGTCGCGAGCGTATCAAGCTCTTTTCCTCCGGTTTTATACTGTTCTTGACCTGGTTAAACAACCGCCAATAGCGGTCAATACCATTCTTGAGCTGAATGATGGCGAGAAATCGAACTTCGTAGGCGAGGGACTTGTCGAGGTAGACAGCCTGCGAGATTGTTAGTGCCCTGAAAAGAGTCTCGACCTCGACCATAAGGCTCACCTGCAACGAAGAGTAGTAGCCTGGTTGGAGTTCCCATGATGTTAGTTGTTGCCCTGCCGTCTGACGCTGCGCATAATCGGTTGAAGTGGCTGACTGCAGTGTCTGGTACAGCGACTGCAAAGACAGCGGATTCGCATCGCCTGGGACTTCGATAGCGAAGCTCATGGTGAGAGCCAGCAGCGGCTTATGTCCGTAGGAGCCGCAGGATTAGTTAGGACTGAAGGAGCTTAGATATGGTAATAGAGTCTTAAGAGAGCGAGAGCCTCGTTGTGAGAGTGCGAAGAGAAATTACGGTATGAAGAAGAGTTGTGAATTTTGGCTAGTTGAGATTCAATGCTCACGCAGTTGCTCTGTTTGTATGGATGGCGGGGTTCCATTAGGTTGTTAGCGTTGGGGAGGGGTCACACAAAGACCAAGAGACCCATGCCACAATGTCGCTAACCACTATAAAACAAAGGGACTGTACATTCAACCTATGATCTCACCTTTCATATATGGAGTTACATATGATCTGACCTACCTGAGTGTAACCTACCAATCTATCAGCATGAATGTGGTTTCTTATGAGTATATGCAGATACATCGCCCTATATCATATTGTTAACCGCTACACGAGCTGGACATGTCCACCGACTGCCGATAGACGATAGCTGACCGCTAAGAATAGCGGCCCGTGAGTGTCCGCTAGGCTTTAAACAGCAACGAGCTGGCAGGCATCCAACGATTTTTCAGGTGGGTTTGTGAATTTTGGATCGTCATATTTCCGCAAAAGCATTGAATGTCGATCTATCACGCGCCATTGCATGCTGAAGTGGCCATGATCCGCTCGAGAACTGCCCGAGCGGCTTTCAATACATCTCCAAGAAGACCATGGACGTGCCCGCAATGCATCGTCCGCAGCCGCTTCTATTCTGAAAAGTCCGAAAAGCGAGAACCTCCCGACCATCGTAAACTCGGCACCAAACAAGAACTCTTTATCAGCTCGATCTACAGCCCTGGCTCCCCCATCTTCCTACCGAATGGCTCGCGAATCTTCAATCGACTCGTAGACTTTCTCCGAAAACAATACGTACGATATGGCTTCGAGGAGGTTATCACGCCGACCATCTACAAAAAGTCACTATGGGCCAAGTCAGGTCATTTGGAAAACTATGCCGACGACATGTATGCTGTAAGAGGGAATACAGAACCACCGCCTGCACAACATGACGGATGCTGTGGGAGTGACCAGAAGGATCCGAAGCCAGACGAGGAGGAAGAGGGTGATTATGGTCTAAAACCTATGAATTGCCCCGGCCACTGCCTCATTTTCGCCTCTAAAAACCGTAGTTACCGAGATCTTCCAATTCGATATGCCGACTTCAGTCCTCTGCATCGAAACGAGATTTCTGGCGCATTGAGTGGACTCACTCGTGTTCGGCGTTTTCACCAGGATGATGGACACATCTTTTGCCGACCAATTCAAGTTGAGAAAGAGATCAAGAAGACTCTAGACTTTGTCAAGGTGGTATACACTGTTCTGCGATTCGGCTCCAACTATCGACTTGCACTCTCCACACGGCCAAAGGATCACTACATTGGTACCGAAGAGGAGTGGGACCAGGCTGAGAACGCCTTGAAGCGAGCTCTGGACGCATCTGGCATGGAATGGGGTGTGAATGAGGGAGATGGTGCTTTCTACGGCCCCAAGATCGATATCGTCCTCACAGACTCGGATGGAAAGGAGCATCAGACGGCGACCATTCAACTTGACTTTCAACTACCCAAGCGATTTGAACTTGAGTACCAGGCCCCTGCACCAGAGTATGAAGCTAGAGGCGAAACGACCACGGATGCTTCTCTACTCGACGAGTATGGCCCCGTGCGCCCTGTCATGATTCACCGCGCTGTCCTAGGCTCGGTTGAGCGTCTCATGGCTCTCTTGATTGAGAAGTACAATGGCAAGTGGCCTTTCTGGTTGAACCCTCGCCAAGTCATCATTCTCACCATCAATACTGCCGAACCTGTTGTCGACTGGGCAGGGCAAGTGTGCAGTGTGCTGGTTGGTAACAACGACCAACTCTACGAGCAGCTTGAGAACGGCACGCTCCCTAGTCAGGATAACGCATTTAGACCGACTGGGCTGTCGGTCGATATCGATGACAGTGCACGGCCTCTGGGTGCGAAAATCAAGGAGGCAAGAGAGAAGAACTATGGTGAGATACTCGTGGTCGGACAGAAAGATGTTGAGAAGAAGCGGGTTTCGCTGGGCAAGGAGATGCTATCGCCAGAGGAGGTACGTGAGCGGTTCAAAACCCTGGTAGACACATTTGCCTAGACATAGATAGATATGCGATGTCATGTAATAATAACTGTAAAAACACATTTGTATGATACACTAGTCTTTATATCAGTCTTTCTTCCCTAGCCATGCTGATAGCGCGGCGCTGCCATTGTGGCGCGGCTCGTTGCTATCGCGATTTGGGATGGTCAGGTGCTGATATGGATGCGACAGTCAATCAGTTCCATCGTTTCAATGCCCAACATCGTTGAGTCTGTTCGGGCTCTTGACGTGCGGTAGCTGTGAAAACTATCCACGTGCGTAGTCATCCCCTAGTACGACCTGGGTTCGCCGCCTGTTGATATAGCGCCCTTGAAAGACAGTCAGTATCTGGTTTGTTGATCGCAAAGTGGTCACCCGACTCACCTCTTGTGTTTCTCATCGACATCACCGCCAGCCTGTTCAATGCGATCAACCAAGGCCTGCCTCTCTGAGAGCTGCTCACGCATATAGTCAACTGTCCGCTTCAGAACTAGGCCTTCGGATCTCCCCTGCCCTTCTAAGCCAGGTACCAGTTCAGTTAAGCGGTCGAAGCCTTCACGAATCGCTTGACGTCGCTTCTGCTCTGATTGATGCGCATTAGCGAATATCGTCTCAAAGTATACTCAGAAGTATCTCAGATATCATGCGACAGCAAATATCACGTGTAAACAGTTCACATACCAGATGCGATATGGTTCTGCTTCTTTTCCTCCTCAGTAAGTCGGGGTTTCTCATCGGCGGCACCGGCATCGCCATTGGAGGGAGACTTGTTATTTGGAGACGACATCTTTTGGCCGAGTAGCGATAATGAGGAGAATGGCAGTGAGACGTAAACAAACAAACAAACGAACGAACGTGCAAATTTTGTCAAGATGCGCATAGAACCTTCATGTGAGAGAGGATATGTAGGTCGCAAATGACGTGCAAGGGTGCTGCCCCGGATTTTCCATGTGAAAATGACACTACAGGACCCTTAGTCTGCCTGGTCCTTGCATATTGACATCCAATATGGAAGGCGGCGTTCTCCTGGTTTGGTGATTGAATCATGTCTTGTTCCTGATCTGCAACACCAATGTTTTGATTTAGTCATGGTAATTAACTATGTAGCTTCACTCTACCGTTCTCAGCATATCCATGAGGCTCAGACTGAGTTGTTCAATACTACAAAGGCAGCCTGCCCTTGTTAATGCAATCTGTCTGTTAGCTCAGCTAAAAGTAGTCATGAGGAGCGAGTATCATATGTCCTCTGGTGCTGAGACCTTGGGTCCACGATGACGGGATAGAACCATTTTATACCTATCAGCTTCAAAGAACACTTCTGGAAACCCGAATAACTTAGAAGAAACCAGGGAGAAATAAAGGACTGACAAAATGGGGACTGCTCAAGCCACATTTGCGTAGCTCGTTAAATTGCATGAGTATCCATTCTATTTCCGTGGTATCCTCTATTCTTGTTCACCATCTAATCCTCTTCCTCGCCTTCACCTTCAAAGTCCTCCTCTTCCTGTCTAAATATGACTTTCTCCGCCATGGCCATGCATTTTCTCACTGGAAGGCCAACGACGTTGTCGACACTTCCGTCGAGCTTCTCAACAAGCAACATGCCACCCACGCCTTGAACAGCGTAGCCACCAGCCTTGTCCGCACCCTCACGAGTCTTGACATATGCCTCAATCACATCATCAGGAAGACCATCAGATTCACTCAAGAAGTACACCTTGGTCTCTTCTGTGTAGGTGTCGATGACATAACCCGGATGTCTCGCGTCTTCTCTTGGGGCGATTACTACAATCGACGTCAAGACCTTGTGCATTCTCTGGTCTCGCAAATGCTTGAGCATGCGAATGTGATCAGCTTCACTTCGAGGCTTCTCCAGAATTCGACCATCCTTGGTGACGATAACAGTGTCCGCAGCGATGACGAGATCAGGATCCGGTATAGATTTCAGATGAACTTCAAGTGCGGTAGTATAAACGTCCATACACTTCTGGTGAGCAGTTGCAGCTACATACTCGTAAGGACCTAGTGCAGCTTTGTCGAGGTTCTCGGGTTTGGTGGATGGGAGAATCTCGAGGTTTGTGAGGCCAAACTATGGTTTGTGAGAAAAAGGCCATTGGTGTTAACTCACATGTGTTTGACTCACCTGTTGTAGCAATGCCTTTCTTCGCGGTGAGGCAGATGCAAGAATCACTCTCTTGCCATTGAGGTGCTTAAGAATTGGGAGTTCTAGCGGTATAGGACCTTTCCGTAGGGGCCGCTGAGGGGTGCTCTGAGTAGCGGTGGACTTTTCATAGTCAGGAGGTGGTTCGCTTGGTGTATCAGCCATCTTGTCGCTGCTTTAATTCCTCGTGTTGATCAAGTGAAGTTGTAAAGGTTACAGTCCCTGAGATGAGATCTGAATATTGATAATGAGGTCAATGTGGGGTTTGGATAATGGGATCTTTTGAGCTTAGCAGTGCCCCATTTGACTGGGCTCCTAGCCTCTAAAGCTGCCCCTCATAGCGACTTTGTGTTCATCATGGCAATTATTTACTTTTCTCCGGCTATCTATGAGTTGAGTGCTTAAAAGCTTAGAGTTGAAATACCCGTGGTCTCCTCAAGGACAAGTGCATTCACCTATTCGCTAACTATCTACCACCGAAAATTATCAGATCGATTTGGATTTAAATGTCCATATTGTTCCGAGTACTGGTTTCTGATACATCTGGAGCGATCATAGCGTACTAAGGCGATCTGCTTTAATTCGTATCATGGGTGCCTTTCGAGTTTGATGCATGAGGCCTGAAGCTTGCGGGAACAATAGCACCACAGGAGCATCGTTATCAATGCAATATGTGTGAATTGTGTCGAGTAATAGTCCTTACCGATTGTCTGTTGACATTCAATATTGTTGAATTCCATTATCATTGTCTGCCTTGTTGCCTTAATCCGTTTTCAGGCACACATTATAGCTCTCGGTAGGTCGAAGTGGATACCGCACCTCCACGGGCCACCACTAGCATTGGATCCATTGAATGTGCCTCCAAACCTCGCTCTCAGCTCCAAAGAAGCCAACCCCATTTACCACCGCATCAAAATCGCCAGCACCGGAGCATTTGTAGGGCCTGCATAGACCCGCGATAGCCTAAAGCAAAACGGGAGCCTGCAAAACATTCGAATGGTGCATTTTATACGGTGCATCCTCTAATTTCTGCCCTGTTTTTTTGAGGTCCGACCCTGGACCTGGTATCTTGCTTGACGCGACCATTGGATCGCACGCGTCAAAATCCACACAAGCGCCGTCGCAAACGACCTCGATCTTCATATTTGCGATCCTCAATTGCGTCCCAACGAAGTCCTCGAGGAAAACATACCGTAATTGTCTTTGATGCGCTCGATTAGGCGACCCTATCGATTATAATCACAATGGAGAGCAAACGCAAGGCCAATGGTGCTGCAGCGGTCGACAACGACGACAGAGGCTCTAAGCGTCGCAGACTTACTGTAAGTTCGACTTGTCGCTTCTCGCGAATCTGAATCTTTCCAGTTCGCGCAGATCCCCCCATAGCACAACTTGACAACCTCTGTCACTCAACTATCACCCCATCGATTTATTGACTGACATTGCGTTCCAGGGCGATTTCGATCTTTCCAAAGGCGAATCTCGAGAATCTACAACTACATATGGCCTGTCATTCTTAGAGCATATTCGAAAAACTGCCGACAAAGCGTAATTCCAACCCGATTTCCAATTTCCATTACCGTACTGACTCATCCTATAGTGGGCGTCTTGTCGCAACCAATTTCGAAGAACTTCCACCCCGCGAGGAAAATGCAGACTATTACGAACAAACACGCATGCCCATCTCATTATCCATGATCGAGCAGAAACTGAACGATGGCGAATTCGAGAACTTGTCCGAGCTTGAGGGCTACTTTAAGCGCATGATCAGCAATGCGAAGGAGTTCTACCCTCGGGGAACCGAGATTTTCGAAGATGCGGAACGATTGAGAAAGGCTGTCAGCAATTACATGACCAAGAAAAATCCGGCATATCATGTCAGAGGTTATCAGGCTGTGCCCACCCCGTTCCCGGATGACGATGAGGAGGAGGAGGCCAATGAAGACGACGAGAACGAAGAAATGAACGACAATGACAACGAAGATGAAGATGAGCCCGAGGAAGAAAAAGAAGACGAGGATGAAGAGGAAGAGGAAGAAGAAGAGGCGCCAAGCTCTCGTAGACGAACCATTACACTCAAGCGGAGAACACCTGGTCGTACACCTAGTCGAAGGGCGTCCACTCGAGGCAAAGAGACCCCGAAACCAGCAGCGCCAGCCGCAAAGCCAGACCACGTCTATGAAGATGTACCTTACAAGGGCTTGACATTTCAGCAAGCCCAAGAAAAGCTCATCGAGGAGCTTATCCGACGCGAAGACCCTGGATATGATGGCCCTTACTTCGAAGCTTTCATTAACCTACCGCCTCGGTCTCTCAAGGAGTATTTCAAGGTTATCAGTGACCCCATGTCGATCCGAAAACTGCAGAAGGCAGTCAAGGGTTTCCACGGTCGTGGTGGCTCAACTGGAGTTAGCGATTTCAAGTCATGGGCCGCTTTTGAGGAGAAGGCAAAGCTATTGTGGACCAACGCGTCCTTTTACAACGAAGAAGGTAGTGAAATCTACTTGGTTGCGCAGGATCTCGAGGTCAGTACCTTTTTGCTTTCTTCATCAACATTTCTAACCGCGTTGCAGAAATTCTTTTATGATCAGTTAAAACAAGCACAAGCTGTTGTAACTGAACCTTCTCAACCAAAGATTAAACTAAAGGTTGGCGGATCCAGTGAAACGCCTACACCCGGACCCAAGAAGATCACCATCCATGTTGGAGGTCAGCGAGATTCTGCAGATTCACCAGCGCCAGCTCAATCGAAAATGGCCATGACAAATGGTTTAACTGTGAACGGCACAGCACGCACTTCAACGCCTGCTCAAGCTGTCAACCCTCAGTTGGAAAAGGCTCGAAGCACATCGTTATCTGCCGTGCCATCTCCTAGTCCGTCTGTACAGAGTGCTCTCAAGGCAGAGGAGGCCTCAAGGGCATCGCCAGCAGTTCCGTCACAACCGCCTAGCGCTGCACCTAGCCAAGCGACTCCTGCGGTTCCTACGGCTGCTCCCGTTGCTGTCCCTGCTCCTGTACCTGTGCCACCGCCCCAACCCATCACCAATCCGCTTGTTAATGGGTATATGGACCAGAAGCATCCTCGTCGCCCTGGTAAAGGTAATTCACCCCAAAACATTTGCTTGCAGCAAACGCTAACAAATCTAGGTATCGACGATGCTCTCATTGAGAGTATGAAGATTCAGGTTCACCCCACTCTTCAATCACACAGTCCTGTACTGGCAACCATCAGACCCAACCCTAAGGAGATGGAACAGTCTGCCACTCTTAACCTGCCTCCTCATCTCAGCCGTATTCTTGCCGTCACCGCAATACCCAGCCACTTACAGACTAGGCAATACAGCCTCTGGACACTGGTCAACAAGCAACCGCTTAAGCCCATTCATCACCAAGCTCCTGGCCAGCAACCTCACGAGCGCGCCTTCGAGGCAATGCTACACCCAGGGCTCAACGTACTCGAGTCACATCTCATCGCTGCCATTCCACGAGATGAGCGTGTTCCAGGCGGTCCGGAGGTTGAATTAGAAGTCTTTACCATCTCGATAAACGTCCTCAGGAATTAACAGTACCAACGTCATCAGTCAGGGCATGGGAGAAGGCAGGCATCTGCATGGGCAATTCTAAAGCTGTCTACTAAATCTAGTGTTGGTAACTAGTTCCCTGAATTGGATGAGGGCAGAGTTTGCAAGTGCGAACGATATCCAACGATGCCTTTTATGAGCAGGATATGGGATGGCGTGGGATGGTACTGGTGTTGGGCGGGTATACGGATGCATTTCTTCTTTTCTTTGTGGATTGGCCTAAGGAATAGGCTTATAGGGAGCATTTAAATGTTCATGCTGCATCGTTTCACAGCACAAGTTAAGTGGATAGGGTAGAACAAGACAATATCAAACGCTGATATTCTAAATTTCCTATGGTATCTCAAGCCAAACCTGTTCCATGCGCCACGCCATGCCAAGCCCTGCATAATGTCCGAAATTTATTTTGTTTTATGATACAAGTCTAGCCAGGCGCAGGCCGTTGTTTCAGCTGCATCAAGTGCTTGAGCATGGTCTGGACAGCCACGTACTGACGAGTCTTGGGATCGTAGTAACCCGCAACGAGAACTGCCATGACCGCTGTCTTTCCCTTGAGTTCAACAATACCGTCAACTCTGATGCATCCCCTGCCGGGCAAGCTCTTGGTAGGCTTCCAATGGCGCAGAAAGGCGAGAGCACCAGCCATGCTAGCAGCTTGGAGACGAGGATCGAGTTTCGCGTCTGGACCAAATGTAGCGCTGATGAACGCGTTGAAGACTGGAGGAAGATGTGCGGTATGTGCCTTGGGATCGTGCTGGACTGCTGCTCTGGTGGCAGCCGGAGGTGGAATTATGCCAGGGAGGTTTCCAACTGGCACTTGGTGCCAGCCAGATGCCGGAGGATCAGGTTCACTTAAACCGATCGCTTTTGAGATATCCAGCGCTACCTGCTTCGTTAAGAAACTGACAAAGGTCCAGCAACCCATAGCAAGAGCTTTGGGGTAAAGTGCTTTAGCAAGAAAGCTAGCAGCAATCGAGTCGATGGGTCGATCACCCCAGAAAATACCCTCTTCGTCAATCATAATTCTTTATTGAATTAGCCAACGTATATCATGTGTAGGTTGGAAACTCACCCAGAGACATAGTGTATCGGTGGAGGAGCAGGCGGGAAGATGATGTCGAGCCAGTACTTCCTCACGGTTATTTCTCCACCAAGAAGCTTATTGAAGGCAGGGTTCCGCTCAACGCCACGCTTGATCTCGTTTGCCAGACCACCTATGCAAGTGTCAGAACGTGAAAATTCCTCAAACTAACTTCACTTACTCTTGATCTCCTGAAGAAGCTTCTTATCCTGGCTAACTTTGACGAATGTTTGCCACTCTGGGTCCGAACCTCGATATGGTGGTTGCTTGACTTCTTTGGTTGTGAAGGGGAACGGGAGAAATACCAACGGCTCGTCAGGGTCGTGGAGGGCCTCGGCTTCCTCCTTCTCTTTTTCAGACAGTGCCTCCCATTCTGCGTCAGCCCAGTCGAATATGGGATCGAATACAACGGCGATGAAGATTTGCCAACAAGCATAGAGCACAATGGTCGTGAAGATCGCACGGCTTCGCGGAGTGTTAGCATCGCGGTTCGCTCAACCATGACATCTTCTTCTACCAGACATACCGGAGTCGATATCGGAAGAGAATCCATTTTGCCTTTCTCAGTCTTCTCTTGACTTCCTCGCTCCCCGCTTGGTTTGCGCTTCCGTAGTAGACTGGGTTCCCCTTGTTGGCGCTTGTTGAAGGATTGGGCTTAGAGAAGTAGACCGGTATAGGATTCGATTGCCTTTGACGCCAAGGCAAGAACGATATTCGCCTGTTCAGAGGTCGGATCTGGCTGGCGACTATTCGTTGGGTTTGGAACCTCGTCGTGGGGAGAACTGCTTGTCGCAGAGCAGTTTGCCGAGCTAACATGCCGCCTCCTCTGCCGCTGCCGCGGACAAGGACACCGAAAAAAGTGCTAAGTTGTAGGAGAAGAATATGCGGTTAGTCTCGCTACTGGATTAGTGATTCAAGGAATGACATGCATCGTGACAATGTCGACAACAATTATTGCAATGCTAAACTGCTGTCCCACGGTTACGATTAGCTCGAGAGGTGTAATCGGTGAGACTGTGCCAAATACCCTAAACACTGTTTCCAATCGCCACTGTAACGCTCTGAAGGGGGGCTGACGCACTGTATGACGACGGAACAACTCGAGACCCGGCCGCAACCCAACACGTGCATCATCCCGGATTCGCGTTGTCTGTATCAAGCTTGCGACGTTAAGCTATCTCAGCCTGGCCTTCAGCCTCAAGACAACCAAGCTTCATCAATCCGCATCAAAAATGAAGCTCAACATTGGGCTCAGTGCAGCCTTTGCAGGTATTGCTGCTGCATCTCAACAACCCGCCGCTGACGGTACCAAAGTGTATATCCTCCGAGGATCCCATCACATTGAGCCTACGACGAGTATCACCCCCAGCGAAGCCCGTCTCATCCTCTACCAGCGCCTTGCCCCCGAGGGACAGGACTTTTCATTTCGCGATCTCAAAGCCTCCGACGATGAAGGACGTGTCGTTTCTTTAATGAACAAATATGGAAAGGCCCCTGCGCCATTGCTTTCTGATGAGAAGACCACGACGCCGCGCCAGCTCGCTATTACTATTGACGGAATGCCCTCCTTCGAATACGAATCATTCTTTGGCTGGCTTTTTAACACACAGCCCGACTTCACTACGGATATTAGCAAGGAGAACGGCGAGCATCCCGAGGTCTTCGCAAATGTCCTCGCCAAGATGCCCGAGTGTCCCCTGAGCCAGATTGCTGCCTTGGACGGGAAGTGTTTCAGCGGTCAGTCTGCTTATGCATCATACAGCAGGTCCCAGGTAAATAAACCCTATCATTTCTATTATACTGAGCCATTTTCTAACGACGCGATAAGGATGGTGACCACCCCACTACCCTACTAAACGAGCTTCCCAAGCTTCAGAAGCTCGCCGAGTCAGGCGAACTACAGACCATCCTGGTTTTCCTCCCCGTCGACGTCGACTCTGAGGACAAGTCCGACAAGGATCAAGAGCTTCGACGTCGACAGGCTGAGACCGTTATCTCGTCTATTGAAGAGACAGCCGAGTCACCGGCCGAAACCTCTACCACACCCGCGAAGCCTTCGAACCCCATTAAAGCTGTATGCTTCACCTCGGAGGATAGCTGCATGGAAGCTACGGGCAACTGCACAGGTCATGGAAAGTGCTTGAACAAATATGGCCAAAGCAAGGACTCTTGCTTCGTCTGCCACTGCCAAGTTACCAAGTCCGAGAGTGGCAGTGTCACTCACTGGGGTGGTAGCATGTGCCAGAAGCAGGACATCAGTGTCCAGTTCTGGCTCTTTGCTGGCTTCACCATTGCCCTCCTTACCATTCTGTACATGGCCATTGGTATGCTCTTCAGCGTTGGTGAGGAGAAGCTTCCTGGAGTGATCGGCGCTGGTGTGTCGAGGTCCAAGTAAAGTAAGAATGGGGGAGATAGGGAGAATCATGGAAATGTCGGGCTGCTGGAGTTGTGTAAGCCGACTCGGGGAGTTTTCACAACATAATGACTCCAGGGCGGCATGTATCATCATATGGTGTATTTGACATACGGGCGTACAAAGGCTAGGAGCTTGTATCAGGTGCCTCGATAAGGGGCTTCTTTTGTTAGAATGCGTTTCGATTTTTGCGACCAGTTCATTGAGTACAAGAGCATGCAACTATTCGACTTCTGAGGGTGCCTTTTCACATGTCGTGATGAGTTAATGCCGACCCTCTTTCACATGTTGGCTTTTTGAGCCTGGACATGCCATGACGCGTGTTGAGCAGGGCTCCTGGTTTTCCAATATTGTTCCTTGTTGGTCCATATGATGTGATGATGTTATCTGTAAACGCTTGCTCCGCCTCGCGCGAATTGGACGGTTGCGTCTTGATAAGAGATCGTTGCTTTTAGTGATGGATGTTTCTCGTAGAGATCAGTTGTTTCATAGGAACCCGTCAATAAGGAGTTGAGCTTATATATATATCTTGGCAGTGCCACGGTCTTTCGTCAAACACCCGCTGACATGAGTAGCTCAGGCAAACTCATGAAAATTGCAATTCAGCACATGCTTCTGTTAGTGGAGCTGACAAGTATGAATAGCGGATTTCGAATCGAGCTTTGATGATATCATGCAACATTGCCAGCTCAATGTCGATACTTGATAAGAAGACTACGTTGATATAACACCTCCACTGATCCAGCGACTCAATCGAGTCCTTTTGCGATTCTTATCAATGTATTTCTAAGCTTTAACCGGCATTCACTCACCAATTCCGACCGACATGGCGTTATGAGGCTCTTGGAGCTGAAACCCCTGGACCCACCCTAAACCATCCGGACTTTCCAAGCCGCCCCATCCCGGTTTCGACGTCTTCCCTTATTAACCTACTGATAAATACAAACTAATACTACACGACTTAAAGAATCGGGGTTTTCTGCTTTTCGTCAAAAGTCCGCCGGGCTTGTCACCGTACACCGCCTTTCATTCCTCTCCTACAAGCTCTTTATGCACGGCAGATCACAGTTATGATATCCTCCAATACAGACAGACCCAAGCCCGCAACGGCTAAATGGGGTGCTGCTTGTGCACAGTGCTCTACAGCGAAAGCCAAGTGTATACGGTCAAATAACACGCCTGGATCAAAGTGCGATAGGTAAGCTTATTTTAAACCCCCTTTCTACGTTTCAATTACTTCTCGGACGTGTTAGCCACGTGGGATGCGGCTCCGAAAAGCCCGAGATTTCCGGAGGCCTATGACCGGGTCTGCGGCGGTCATTACGGAGCCTCTCCATAATTAATCCCGGGACCGCGGTTGAAGAGGGAAAATGGGACTGACACATGCTTTGCAGATGTGAACGACTAGTCAAGAATTGTACAGAGCAGGTTCATCGACCCCGGAAAAAGAGAACTGTCAAACCATCGTAAGTCAACGTATCAACCTATCATGCAACCCTAACAACACATCGCATCCACATATCGTCAGTAACTGACATGATTTAGACGAACTGCTCAAATAGAAGAGAGACTAAACGGATTAGTCAATCTTCTCAAAGCAGGTGGCCTCACCAACGCCGATCTTGCAACAGACACTACTTGCATCCCAACTGAGGTTGACCCTACCACTGCTGATCAAAGGAAGCCTTCAACGAAAGAGAGAGATTCTTCACTCTCTCCCGAGACAATAGAGTGGTCAATACCTGATACTTACAACTCATATGCTCCTCCGCAATGCATCTGTAGACAGACCAGCGGAGAGGCACCCCCTCCTCCGGCCTCAGATGAGGAGCTCTTGAAGCTCTATCGAAAAGACTTACAGGCTCTTCACCCCTTCGTCATCATCCCCGATGGCGTCACAGCAGCAAAACTCAAGACGACGCGGCCTTTCCTCATGTCAGCCATTCGCATGGTCACATCGTATCGCAGCCTAAGGTCAATGAGGGCCCAGATGTACCATTTGATGAAGTACATAGCAGACCACATGCTCATCCGCTCTGAGCGATCCTTGGACTTATTACTTGGAATCATTGTCATAATTGCGTGGTATAAGTATCACTGCTTCATGCATGCACAGCTCAACAACTTGATTGCCTTGGCCTCTACCCTCGTGGGCGAGTTGGGCTTGCACCGCAGTCCAAGTGTTCTCGAGCGGACCAGCTTGATGGTTGTGACACCATTCCAACCAGCAGCAAGGACCAACGAGGAGAGGAGAGCTTTGTTAGGAGTGTGGTATCTATCTTCATCGTGAGTTGCACCACTGTCAATGACCGGACCTTCTGAGACTAACTGTTGTTAGGATGTCTCTTGGGTTCTTACGGATAGAACCTATGCGGTACGCCAAATACATCCAACAATGCCTGGCTGTTCTCGAGCAGGAAAGGGAGTACGACACGGACATGCGTCTTGTGACGCTGGTTCGCGTTCAACATTTGACGGAGAGGATCGCACAACTTAATGCTCCTGATGACCCCGCGGAAGAAGTTGTTGGCCTCCCAGCGGCGCCATTATCAGCCTACGTTTCGGCGTTCCACAGCAAACTTGAGAGGATCAGAAATGGGTTACCTCCTGAGCTTACAAACGACAGTAAGTCTACTGCTTGTACGATTTATGTTTCAGATTCATTGATGTTGGCTTTTGCAGGAGTGATAAATATGTTTTTAAATACAGCCATGCTCCGGTTATATGAACCTCCTATACTAGACGCCCCTCGAATTATCTCAATGTCAGAGTCATTGACATCTCCCACATTAGGGGCCGCTTCAGCACTCGACATCTTTTACCAGTCAAGAAACGCCTTAAAGAAGTTCTTTGATGATTGGCTTATGGTCCCAATTCCAGAGTTCTACAACCAAACCACACCGGTTGTTGCACAGCTGGTATATGGGATGACGATGCTAGGTCGTTGGGCCAAATATACAGCACCGATCCCTTTAACAAAGGCCACTGCACCAATGCCACAGGACACAAGTGCACGAGATCCTCACGAGGATATTTACAAAGCGGACTCTGCATACTCAGCGAGTGTTAGCCCATCAGTTGCAACACCGTCAGTGACCACAGGAAGGGACTCTCATGAAACCAGCCCGATTTCACTAAGAGAGGGTATAGACCCAAGGCTACCGGCTGCTGTGGCCGCTCTTCGGTCACAAATTCAGACCCAGCCTGGACTGTCGCTTGATGTTACGGGGATACTATCAGCGATATGTGCACGGTTTGAAGAAGCCAACGCATCGTTCCAGATGGCCTCAACCGAGCCTGGTTCATCAGATCACAACCTCTGGAGCATGAGCGCAATCAAAGTCAAGATCACAAGGGCAAAACTGGAAAGATGGGCCGAGATTGTCGCGGCAGGGACAGAAGCGCTCAAAATACATGATGAGACCCGAGACACGGCCATGCCGGATAGCAGCACAAGCGAGACCGGAGCTGCTGGCTTTGTAGCGGCCACGGGCCAGGATATGCAGCCTGACGTGTTCACCATGCCGGATTGGAACTCTGAGATACCGTGGGCTTCGGAGATGCTCCAAGGGGTCGACCCGTCGATATGGTTCGATGGCTATTTAGATTGGGGGGCTGTTGTCATGAACTCCATGGGTAATCTGGAACATCAGAACCTGTCATGAGAGATCGCCTCAGGGGCGATATCTCATATATGGTATGTCAGATAAGGCTCAATGCTATGACTGATCTAAGTGAATTTATAAGTTTGTTAAGATCTGCACCCGGACCTCAACATAATTTTAAGAATCAATTCGCCTCCTAAGAATCTTCTTCTTCCTTACTCACCGACGAAAAGCCTTGCCTTGCCATAAAGGGCTTATACTATCTAAATGCTAGTCCACTAGGCTTGGGACTCACCGCTTACAACAAGAACAGGGGGCAAACCATTATCTTCTGTGGCAAGTAGTCATAGGCGCACGTTCCAGTTGAGCTCTGTTGTCTAACATCAGCCAACAACACATTCGTCGGTGAACACAAAAAGAACGGTGTGGAAGAGTCTTTATCCAGACTGAACCCCTTGGAGGAATTTGATAAATTGTTTGGACTACCAAGGATGCAGCTTTCCGTTGGGATTGCTCCTTTACAGTATGATTATACGATGTAACCCATTAGTATCGGTAGTTATCAAACGAGGTTCTATCTATGCACTATTGACTTTAAGGTTCTTGACAATTACAGTAGAAACAACCAAACAAAGCTAAATAAGCAAGCGCTTTGATTGCTTGGCGATCTGACACGAACGGAACGTGACAGTTTGAACTTTGAAGGTTGATTGATCACAACAGCATGCAATTGACCGGGCCGACGCCAACCCTGGACTAAGTTTCTCTTTGAAGGATAGTCTCCGATAATACGTTCTAACCCAGACTTACCCTGGGAAACTTGCACGTGGTTCGGCTACCAACATCGGATCCAAGAATCTTCATACATAATGCACATACTGCCATTGTGAAAATAGATGAGTCTCGTATTATACCTAGACCCAGAGGCATTGTCATACTTTGGTATACTGTCGTGATACTGAATTTTCTGATAACTTATGAAAACTCTGATCCAAGAGGATCAGTTTGCCTTGTCATTGTCAGACCGGTCTGGAGGCAAGATAGGGAGGGTGGCCAGAAAAGGGTGGCCACATTGGTTGGGCGTGTGCATGGATGATGTGGCATACACCAAAGTCTGCAGATCGAGCAAACGTTCTACCCCAGCGTGCAGGATAATACTGCCTGACTCGATTACGAACCTTCGCCTTGTGCTGCTATTAGATTTCGTTGAGGATCAGTTTGAGGGTATTCAAGCAGTCTATAGGCCGATCGGCCGGTTTGAGTGACCGTAGCTTCGTGACTGAGACAAAAGTCTCTTGGGGAAATTCTAACGAGGAATGACGAACTGTCTCTCTTTTTAAAGGCCCAATCTTGCACAGTTGGCGAACCAAGCAACTCTATCATCAATTGCACGTTAGCCATTTGCTGAAACGACCCAATGCCAGCAGACTACCGGTACCTCCAATCACGGAGTTGGGTAGCTTATATACTACCCAATGGGACTTTTACGCCAGAAAGACAACCAGGTAGACACTCGCGCTCTCCGGACCTTGTGGCATCGTGACGCTTATCCACCAAACAGAGCAAAGAGGACACCTACCTGCTGTCGAAGCCTCATCTGAAAGCGAAAGCGCAGAGAGTCAGCTTGAGGATGTAAGACCGCAGGAAAGCCTAGAAGCAGGTGTTATCGGGCTCCAAGACGAACTGAGGCCATCCAGCGAAACCCAATGTATGTATCTGCCTTTTCCGCTGCCTTTTCATTATCCTCTAAGCCCCCTTCTTGGTATTCCGTGAGTGATTGAGTCATTGATCGGTTGACAAGGCAATTGTATGTAGTTTTAGTCCCCTCAACGCCATATAGAGTGCGCCCCCCGAGGAGGAAAGTAGTATGGATCTGGTTTTGTGTACGTCAAAAGCTTCCCGAAAACTTTCAACTTATCCTCATATCAACTGACAATCCCAAGTGCTGTTGTGGTCATGGAGGGATGAAAGTGAGCGTCGACCCGTGTCCTCGTTGCGGAATGCCTCGCTGTCCAAACTGCGATACCCAGAGATACAACACCCGCTCCTGACAGCGAATGCGTTATCATTATATGTTTTCTATTCAAAAGCTTTACCTCTTCATACACAAAGTATTCAAGAAAAACCTCCAAGTACGTGAATTCTGTTTGTCTCGAGTGTGATGAGAACCCCTGAGTTCCCCAGATCCGTTGTTGAAGTGAGACGATGTTTTATGCACGAAAGAGATACATGACAGGGGGACTTGTAGAGCTTGTCGAGGTGACCAGCCCCTGATGTGCTAACCGTGATAAAGTAGATGTTTGGGACAGGGTTCTTTCGTGGCCCTACAGCGGCAACTACAACTGTGCAAGAGGAGACACCACAGCCTGGCACACTCCAGAACCAAGCCAGCTTCCCCCACATCCGTGAAGTAGTCCAGCGAGTAAAGAATACTATCGAATGGACAGCAGAGTGGTCGCAATCGGATTCTTGGACAAAGACATATGGCTCAAAGAATAAAGTTGTGACATCCACCGAGAGGCAGCCGCTGGTTGACACACTCAAGAATGAGACGGGCGAGTCCTTCGACGAAGTTGACCCATTTTTCGAATCCTACCCCTTATCAAGATCTGTGGAACGCCAGGCACGTGTGGTAAAAGGCTTCTGTGGTGACACAAAACGGCTTCTACTGCCTGGTGTTACCTCTGAATGTTCTGCTGAGATTCAGCCGAATAAGGGGCAAGCAGCAAGCGCATGGGTTTCTGACAGAGACTGGTATCCTCAAGACTCGCAAGACACTGCATTGATCTCTCAGAAATCATTTGGAAGAGTCCTTGGGAGCAATGATATTTGGGCGGTCCTACAAAAGAAGGTGCGCTAATGATATCACGGTAATGAGTGTATGAGAAAGTGAGGCTGACGGTTCTGAAATAGCGGTTTTCAAAGAACGATGATGAAGAAATTGGCCCACCTCGACGGATGTAAGTTATTATTATTATTAGGAAGTTAAATCAAAAGACTGACTCTATGCTAGTTACATCGACAAACCTGATAAGAATAGTATTCTCGCACTTCTTAAAACCACTCCTCCCTCACAGGTAGCAGGATTTAGAGAACTACTTGCGAACTATATCACGGACACGCCTACGCCTGTCATGAGTTCGAGAGAGATTGTGAGTGTATAAAGCGAGACAAACTCTGGCATTCTATTAACGAATACCCATTAGTTTTGGTGGGGTTCTATGTGTTTCCTCTTTTCCTTCAATCTTCCGTTCTTTGCAACAAGCACACAAACTGAAAAGGATAACCGCATGCTCTGGAATGGAAAGCTTCCACTTCGACGTCGACATGACCTTTCTTTTCTGCATCTGGAAGATCACGACAAACATCGTTACAGTGGCTCTGAACCTTCATCCTCTTCTTCGTCCTCTAAAAACGAGCTATTCTTGGTTGAGGGAGTCTGTTCGATTGTGGTCACTGGCCGAACTGATCGGTACTGGACGGCTGCTTGCCTCAATGACGATCTTTCTGAGGAAGACGATGAGCCCAGACTCACCGTCGAAGATGAAGACGACCCAGACATGGACACAGAGAAAGATCCCATCATTCTGAAGGTTTATAACAAGCCAGTGTCCCCCCGGGCTTATGCCCTTGCAGCATTGGCGACATCACTAACTAAGATCGCGGACTATCATAAAGACATTCAGCATCAGTTTGGAACCAGTCTCAACCACCATGTGAGTTGTCCTCTTTCTCCAGCTGATCTCTAAATATAACTGACATTTTGAACCACTATAGACTCCAACATCCTGGTATGGCACCCCCAAGAACAGCTCATCTCAGCCAATGCAAGACTGGAGGAAGAGATACCCTGAAGTCTTGGAGTGGGTAATTCACTATAACTCCAGACTAATCGAAAAATTGGAGTATTTCCTGTCACATCATCTTATGATCACTCCTGAGGGACTGCCTCAGCATCCACTATGGCAGAGCGTCCATAAGGAGGAACGCGTGTTACAATGCTTAACCGAGCTCAGAGACATTTTAGACAGTCTGCGTGATGTTGACAGTGAACTCAGGCGGTTCCTACAGACTTGTGTTGAGGCAAGACGCGAGGTGAGCCCGGCTTTCACTCAGAAGCTTCTATGACCATAACTGACACTCTTGTAGAGGAAATTTGAATATCAAGATGAACAGGTTGGCAGGGAAAAGACCCTCCACAAAATCACGTTCGCTGGATTCGTCTGTCGTTCCCAGTTTGACCTTTTTAGAACATGAATCGTTAACAGATCATAGGCTTTGGGAATCCTGAATCTAATTGCCCAGATCTACGCGGCCAGACCGGAGAATGCCAGCGTTCTCTCTTCACCTGGATTCATGGCTTTGGCATGGGGTAGTTTTGGTCTCTGCCTCATTATCTGCTTGATTCCATTGTGGGCTGCCATATCTCAGCATCTGATAAGTTTCAGTGGCTTGATTTACAGTATTTCTTTACACATCATTAAGGGAGCGAAAGAGCAGCTCAATTGTCTCAGAGAATTTTTAGCCTTGATTAGGTACCTGAGAGTTCGGCGTATTGGTGTTATACTTAGAAGGGCAATATTGCGACTTTTTCAAGGAGGAGGAAGGAGGGCACCTGCATTTACGTCTCCTGTATGATGAGCGTTGAAATTACAAACATGGGGATTTTGGAGTTTGGGGCAAATGAAGATCAAGTGGCGTTGGAAGCTGTTGGGCAATAAGATAAACGAACGGTGGTCTGAGGCATGCTGGACATGTGACCCCGTACTGAGGCAACTGAACACAGGTTACCTGCAACAAGGATCACTGAGGCTGTGACATAACCAAGTCTAATTTTACACATGGCGGGCCTCAAGCCGTTGAATCACTACGCATCTGTCACAAAATTCAGCCTTGCTAAGGCGACCGAGTGCCGTATTAGGTGCGAGCTACCGAGATCACCATCTTTCTGAAATATGATATGTTAGGCATCCGCATCCCAGTGAGGACCCAGTGACCGGTCAACTAAAAGAAAATTGGGTGTCTCGGTGTTAGCCAACGCGTGTAACACACCGGGAATCCAATCAACAGTCGCCTGGAGCCAGTAAACTTGCAGCTTAGATATGAGGTCATGTTAAATACAGGCGGTGAGAAAACGTTTATAAATTACGATTATCTTCTGGGTCCAATGGAGTGAAGTTGCGTATCCCCATTTCACCACTGGCATTTGATGGATTGAGCCGCAAGGTAGTATACTACCAACAATGTGTATCTCTTTCCCACATTCGGGATATCCTATTAATTTACCTCGATTACCGATTGCGAGCCGGCTATACCCGTTTATTGATGTGTAACAATTCCAAATTCAGGTCCGAGGCCACAACATGTCTTTGATCGAGCTATACCTCCCCAGTAATCATTTGAACGATGACAGATAGCTTGACAGAAAGCTAGTCACTCACTCAAATTAGGCAGAGACAATAATAGGGATTCCAAGTCACATTACCTGCAAGCTGCACAGTTGTGTTCTTCATTGTTTCTAATACAAGGTATGCCACGACAGTCGGGCAGATCGAATCTGATGCCACCGAAGTGACAGTGTCACATGGACAAGAAGACGGGAGAAGCCTCCATCATAGCTAGATGCATGGAGGTGTTGATCCGTGCTGTTATGTCTTATCCGACGCTAACTGTGACCGAGAATCGGGATGATTGAGCTGTGCCCCGTGTCTAACGTATAAGTCTATGAACTGACATCCCTGCAAATTCCATTCGTCTATAATCAGCGTTAACGGCTTGCCACTCCTTCTTCCTTCGTTCTATATAAAAGACAAGTTGTTGGCTATTGTTTCGAAGCTCCGCCGGTTTCCGATAGTCTAATTCCGCAGTCGTTGCTATATAAGTTCTGCTCTCTGAATTTGTCCGCCACGACTCACTTATCAACCATCGTTGCAGCCACATTCACGATGGTCGAAGAACACTATGAAGGCTTCTCGCAGCTAGAAAGCTGTGTTGGTCAAGCTGAGATAAGTATGCAGCCCGATGGTTGCCTATTTTTTGAGAGTTTGCCCTGAAAGTCCATTATACTCTCTGCTGCGCCTCTGATACAATGCACATTGAGCCTCAGGATACTAACGAGAGACATGAAAGATTCGTTCCTCCCACTACTCCCTATACCAATCAATGAGACCCCCCCTCGAAGAAAAGTTATCTACATTTGGTTCTGTGTGAGTATCCCGCGTGCGTCCGTCTATAGCCTCCAACGCTACACCACCCTCTTCAACGCATATACTGATGGCTCTCAAGTGCGGATGTGGCCACGGGGGCATGAAAGTGAGCGTTGATCCATGTCCCCGATGCGGCACTCCACGCTGTCCCAACTGCGAGACTCAACGATACAAAACCCGAGCATTGCCTCCTTCGAGTACTTCCCAGTACTTCCCAGAACCCACGCTGCCAACGTCCACACTATTCGCTGAGCCTAATGACTGTAAATTGACCTGCGATTTTTGAGCTTTTGGGTCCCCTGCGAAGTCTTGCTGAGGTTGCAAACGTGATGGTTGCAACCAAGAACTCAAGTCAGCCCAGTGGTATGCCCAACTGGGTAGGCACTGTTGTTTTTAGTATTTTAGTTCAGTTGCTTGAATATATTCTTAAACCCACTCTCCGCTGACTTATCTGAGCACTGGTCTATCGCTGCACACTTACCCACGACTTCATTTTGGGTGTTCTCTTGGAATGGACGAGGATTCGACAACTCCAGACGATATGGATGGAGCACTGGTGCTTCGTTCACACGATACGATCGAACAATGTTATGAACTGAAGGAGTGGGAGAGGCGTTTTGGAACTAATACTATGCCAAAGCTGAGAAAAGACTATAAATCCCTTATTGAGATTGTGCGAAGTGTAGGCATCGAGTCCGGTGAGATTCCTAGCTTTATGTTTAGCTCTCCAAACATGCCTTCCTGGGAGCGCCGTGTCTCAAACGCCGAGTCCTTTTGCGAACACGGAGATTTCGCTCTTCAACACTTTGTCCCCGCCGATGAAAGTAATTCGCGACGTGCTTATGCGCAAGAACCAAGAGCATGGATATCAGACAACAGTTCAAGCTTCCAGAATCCTGTCTCCTCTGGCGTCAACAAAATCAGAACCTTGAACAACACTGAACTCAAAGACTTTCTGCAAGTCAAGGTACGCATACTCTGTAGTCCTTAAGTTCCTGTAGATCCACAATGCTTACTGCAGCATAAACCAGCCCTTCGGTCCAGATGCAACAGACGATGTCCCTGTACATACGCGGCGTGTGTAAGTGCCCGCAGCACCTCCACTGCAGAAATACGTGCTAATTAGTGAATTAGATACATAAGCAACCCAAACGGAGCTAGCATTCTGGCACTTATAAGAACCGTGCCTGCACCACAAGCCGACGGCTTTCGCAAACTCTTGGCTGGCTACTTCACTACTCCTCCTGTTCCGAGCCTAATGCTCATCGACTCTGTGAGTTGAACTCATATTGCATACGGCCTCGGTAGTTACCAAATAGGTAGCTTTCTGACCTTGAACATGTTTGACAGGATTGGTGGCCACCTGCAAGTTTTATAATCGCTTTTAATCTGCCCTTTTTTGCAATCAGCACAATGGAGCGTCAAGACCACAGGAAATGTGGCGCTGATAAGAATCTCAGGGCATCATATAGCCTCGAGTTTCTTCATCTGGAAGAGTCTTCCTCTGGTGAAGAGTCTTGGGATAACACGACCCGTTCTGATACTCTGGTCCTTCAGGGGGGGGTTTTCTCCTTGATGGTCACCGGCCAGAGTGATGAGTATTGGACTGCAGTTTGCTTGAATGACGACTTCTTTGAGGAAGATCAACACGTGTTAGATGACGAGACACTGGATGTTGACCCTATTATCCAAATTCCGTCACTAAGCCCAAGAAACTCTTGGTCACCTCGAGCGTATGCCCTTCTAGCTCTCGAACAACAACTTGAAAAGATAATTGAGTATCATGAGGACGTCCATCACCACCTCAAGATAAGCCTTGATCGTTACGTAAGTTATCTCACAACGAGTCGGCTCGGTAGCCTCAAGTTGCTATAGATTTCTGGCTAACAAATCAGAAAGGTTAGCATAGTACAGCAGGATGCCATCACAAATAATTCACCCAAACGGATACAGGAATGGAGAAGAAGTTTTCCAGAGGTGTTGTCAAGCGTCATGAACTCCAGTTCAAGCCTAGCACTGCAACTACATGACTTTATACTAGAAGATCTTAGAGTCGGCCAAGACGAAGCGTTCCATGGGATATTATGGCAAGGTTTACAAGGAGATATCAGTGCACTGAGATCACTGCGCAAGATCAAAGGTCTTCATTCTCGACTCAGGACTACTGGCGTTCATTTCGAGCATCTCAAGATAGCTTATGAGACGGCCAAGCATGGAGAAGAGAGCCGCCGCGAAGCGGTCAGGAATGAGGATGTTCAACGCGGGGAAACTGATACAGAGGTAAGTACCAAGTCATCATTTCTTGTTTATATCAAATATAGCTTGCTTGAAAATAAGGGTTCGGCTAACTATACGTATGACCCAGACCAATAATGCTCAGCCGGGCAAGGAACAGAATAAAGACAACACAGTATTGAGGATCGCCATCGCTGCATTCGTAAGTCAATCTGAGCCTCCTAAAGGCATTGGAAAGCTAAAGCACAAAAGGGACTGCAAGGCTTGTCTTTGATAGCTCAGGTCTATTCCAGCAAACCAGACAAAGATGACCCTTCCTCGTTACCTGGATACCTTTCTTTGGTAGTTATCCTCAACATTGCTTGTATTTTGGGGTTGACATGGTTCTTCTGGCCATGGCTGTCAAGATACAGAAGATCCCTATGATCCCCCGATACCTCAGGTCAAGTCTCCCTGGTCGAGTAGATGCTAGCTGAATGGACGGTTTAGACTTTACAACAGTGTCCTGCCTTTTGCCTGTTACCATCTCTTTGCGTATTTGTCAGAATTTCACAGAGGTATGTTTATCGAAATAGCTTTAGTCATTATCTTGAATGAAAAGACGGAAGGGTGCCCAACAGCACAGTCCAGTTGGCGAGTATCTGCAAGCTGCCTGATGTGTCACTCTGCGAAATAAGGCGGCCGCATGGATAAAGGCTGCAGAGAAGTGAGGCTTGTAATGTTACATCAGGCATTAACAGACGGCAGATTGATACTTCCATTGTTCTTCTTTATGCATCACATGCAATAAATACGTGTATCACCCTGGCCGAGACCGAGATCCCGGGGTCTTGGGCAAGATCATCATGTTTTGAAATGTGACACGTCTCTCGTTGCTAACCTTATAGTAAGAAACAATAAGCATGCATATTCATTGCATCTTCTATCGCATCGGGGTGGAATATTTATTAGCATCACCCTTCCAGCTGGGGCGCTGCTAACCAATACTTTGCGGCAGCCTTATTTGCGACGAATCATTGGTGTTGTGCGTGACTGCCAACGCATCACGCAGCTTGAAGGTTGGGCAACACCAAAAGCGGCGTGGAAAGAGTCTTCAGCAAATTATATCACTATTTACAAAAATGAGGCTCTCGGAGGAAAGGCATTGATACCCGACTTCTTCTGCCCTCCTACTTCAAATGATACTAATCGAGCAAGTCTGCCTTTCAGCACTCGCCGAGCTGCGACTACGAGGCAACCAGAACTCTGACCTCTGATTCATCTTTCACACTTCAACACCATTACTATCATCGTGGCTATGGCAGCGACAACCTGCTCTGTAAGTGGCATCGAGAACCTGCTCGGAAAGGCAGGTCTAGACACCCCGATCCCAGAGTACCCCGGTGCAGACATAGTGCACAACCCGCAGGACATCTTCCGAGTCTACCTCGCCGATACCATTCAGAAACTTGTCAACTGCGATCGATTGGTTGCCTATGATGCCATCCAGACATCCAACATCACTGGCATGGGGGATCTTGTAATTGTGGCCCCGAAACTTAGACTCAAGGACGTCAAGGCCGACGAGCTGGCCAAAGATCTCCTGCAAAAGGTCAGAACATTTGGAATTTGATATATGCATAGCCCGTGTTACTGACACGACCCGAAAGCTACCAAGAACGCCGCCGTTTGGATGTCCCCTTTTGGATGGCATCCGTTTGCAGGTCTACTTCTCACCCAATACATTGTCCCGGCTTTTACTCTCATATATCAGCGACAGATCAACATCATACGGGTACGATACGTCACTTGGTCTCGTGGACCCATCCATACCCGATGGACCGAAAAAGAAGCTTCTCGTGGAGTTCTCATCTCCCAACATGGCGAGCGAGTTTCAAGTCTCACACTTGCGAAGCACACTGATAGGCACGTACATCGCAAATATTCACTCCAATATGGGGTGGAATGTTGTGAAAATGAATTATTTAGGCGACTGGGGGAAACAGATCGGTCTTCTTGCTGCAGGTTGGCAGAGATTCGGCTCTGAAGACGAGTTTGCGAAACAGCCACTCCGTCACCTTCTCGAAGTCAACCACAAGATTCAGGATCTGTTCAAACCAGAGTTGGAAGAATGCAAAGCCACCAAAGCCAATAAACAAGACGTCACCGAGATTGAATCACGAGGTCTGTATGCTGAACGCGACATCTTCTTCAAGAAGATGGAGGATAGGGAGCCAGAAGCCATTGCAGTATGGCAACGATTCCGCGATGCAACCGTCAAAGACTACACAGAATCGTACGCACAGCTCGGGGTAACGTTTGATGAGTACTCTGGAGAGTCACAAGTCACTGCCGAGTCAATCGCCGAAGTCGAACAAGCTCTGAAAGATAAGGGAATCTATGACGAGCATGACGACTCTTTAATGATCGACTTTTCGAAGCACGACGCAAGAGGACTTTCACTTGCAGTACTACGCTACCGAAATGGGACGACTTCCTATTTGTTACGCGATCTTGCTGCAGTTTTCGATCGATACAAGAAACACCAATTTGACAAGATGATCTATGTCGTTGCGATGGAGCAAGAAATGCACTTCCACCGAGTTACCAAGACTCTTGAGCTCATGGGAAGACAAGATCTTGCTGAGCGCATTCAACATGTTTCTTTTGCCAAGATCAATGGACTTCCAGAAGATTTGAAGGGCGCAGAGCTTCTGAGTGACTACCTTGGCGGATGTCGCTCGATGGTGCAAACTAGCCTTGACGAGGAAGAGGAGGAAACGTTCCACGTGGACAAGTCGGAGAAGTCAGTGGAACAACTTGGTCTTGCTGGACTATTCATTCAAGATCACTACCACAAGAGGAATACCTCGTATGCAGTCGATCCCAAGAAGTCATTATCCCTCGAAGGAGAGACAGGGGCGGCTATTCAAAACTGCTACGCCAGATTATTGAAGAAGTTAGAATCCGGACCGGGCAGCTTCGACTACGCAACACTTGACCATACTTCGTTGGAAACAGAAGACTATGCTGAGCTTCTGCGGATCCTATTGCAGTATCCGGACGCAGCACATGGCTCGTTCAGAACTCTTGAGCCATCTTTTATTGTGGTATACTTGCTCCGAATTGTTGATCAGCTAACAGCCACGCTTGATGATGACGATGAGAAAGATTGGGCAGGCCTCGATGCAGCCAGTGAGGCGAGATATGCTCTGTATGAGAACGCAAGACAGGTGTTTGAGAATGCGCTGAGACTTCTTGGTGTATCGCCATGGAGTCCGTAAGGGCACCAAGCCAGTTGATATTGTTGTTACCAATTGTGGTCTGCATGTTTTGATCTTTTGTCTATCCTTTTCTATTAGGTCCTGCAAGTTTGGCGTTTATTTTGGGCTTTCCCTCCAGATTGGATCTCTCTGGTTTAGACATTGTTCTGAGTTTAGTGAAATATATGATGAATAAGAAAGGCCTTCTGAGTTAACCAGTCCGCAAAGTGATTGAAGTAAAGGCAAGAGTCCCCAAACAAAGAACAGTGCCCAACAAACTCGTTGTATTACTTAGGTCACAAACACTGCCTTTTTCTCTCACATATCCTCTGTGTTAAACCAATCTCACCTACTACCTATGCAAAGATCTCATGATGAGGAGAATCTTCTAGATATGTTCCTTGTTTGTCTTAATTAAACTGCCTACCCTGGAACTTAGAGGTCATCATAAGGGTCCTCTCAGGTGCGGGGCGGGGCAGTTGGAGCTCCACCCAATGGGAAGCTCCCTGCGTAGACTTGCATCGAATGAGCTAGAAGGCATCCATGGCCCCCTTCTTCCCCACCAACGATCGCCTGGGGCGACTCTCTCATATTTCATCGTCTAGTAACTTTGACTCTTTTGATACCACAGACTCGATATTCAGACCAGAACTGTTGTTTAATAGCTATAACCCTCAGATTCTGCTAACTCACACACGAAATGGCTTCCGCGGACGAGCTCAAGGCTCTAGGTAACAAGGCCATTGCCGAGAAGAACTTCGACGAGGCTGTGTAGGTTACCACCAGTAACAATAACACAACGGAACATCGGGGTTGCTAACTACGACACAGCGAAAAGTTCACCGAGGCTATTGCCATCCAGCCCGATAACCACATTCTATACAGCAACCGATCTGCTGCCTACGCTTCAAAGAAGGATTGGGAAAATGCCCTGAAGGATGCTGAGAAGACCACCGAGATCAAGCCTGACTGGGCCAAGGGCTGGGGACGTAAGGGTGCTGCTTTGCACGGACAGGGCGATCTCCTGGGTGCCAATGATGCGTATGAGGAGGGATTGAAGCTCGATGCCAACAATGCCCAGCTCAAGAGTGGTTTGACTTCAGTCAAGAAGGCCATGGAGGCCGAAGTTGGTAAGCAATACACCCACAAACCACACAGATTATGGCAGCTGACACTTCCACAGGAGGACCTCAAGATCCCAGCGGTGGCCTCGGCCAAATGTTCAACGACCCTCAGTTGATTCAGAAGCTCGCCTCAAACCCCAAGACCAGCGGTTTCCTCGCCGACCCCTCATTCATGGCCAAGCTCCAATCGATCAAAAGCAACCCTTCAAACGCTTCCGAGATCTTCAGCGATCCCCGTCTGTTGACAGTCATGGGTGTGTTGATGGGTGTTGATCTGGAGATGCGCGAGCGCGAAGTCGACCCCAACGCTGAATCTCAGGACTCTCCCATGCCCGATGCCCCACCAGCTCCCAAGCAGCCCGAGCCCAAGAAGGCCCCTGAGCCTGAACCCGAGCCCGAGCTGGACGAGGAGGCTCTCGAGAAGAAGAAAAAGAAGGAAGAGGCTGACAAGGAGAAGGCTCTGGGTACCGAGAGCTACAAGAAGCGCAACTTTGACGAGGCTATTGCACACTACACCAAGGCCTGGGAGACCTTCAAGGATATCACTTACCTAAACAACTTGGGAGCTGCTTATTTTGAGAAGGGTGACTACGACAAGGCTATCGAGGCCTGCACCAAGGCTGTCGAGGAGGGACGTGAGATCTATGCTGACTTCAAGCTCATTGCCAAGAGTTACGCCCGTATCGGTACATCCTATGAGCGCAAGGGAGACTTGGAGAAGGCTATTGAGAACTACAACAGGTCCCTTACCGAGCACCGAACTCCCGATGTCCTCAACAAGCTCCGCTCTGCTGAGCGTGCCAAGACTGAGGCTGGCAAGAAGGCCTACATCGACCCTGCCAAGGCTGAGGAGGCTCGTGAGGAGGGTAACAAGAAGTTCAAGGAAATGGACTTCCCTGGTGCCGTTGCTGCATACACAGAGATGACCAAGCGAGCTCCCGATGACCCTCGTGGTTACAGCAACCGAGCCGCTGCCTTTGTCAAGCTCTTCGAGTTCCCTAGTGCTCTCGAGGACTGTGACACAGCTATCAAGAAGGACCCTACCTTCATTCGAGCTTACATCCGCAAGGCTCAGGCCTACTTCGGCATGCGCAAATACTCAGAATGTGTGGACGCCTGCACTGAGGCTCAACGCGTTGACCAGGAGCACCACAACGGTGTCAACGCCCGCGAGATCGAGCAACAGCAGCAGAAGGCACTCTCGGCCATGTACTCTGCCCGTGATAACGAGACGGAAGAGCAGACCCGAGAGCGTCTGATGAAGGACCCCGAGGTAAGATTACCCACCGCTACTCAATGGCTGTAACGTTTACTGACATGTTTAGATCATGGGACTCATGCAAGACCCCGTGATGCAGTCGATCCTCCAGCAGGCCCAGTCGGATCCCGCTGCTCTCCAGGAGCATATGAGAAACCCTGGTGTGCGGTCCAAGATCCAGAAGCTGATCGCTGCTGGCGTTATCCGGGTGGGTAGGTAAGCGAAGCGAAGGAGATGATGGCGACGGTGATGGGTTACAATAGGGAAAATTTGCTTTTTCAGACATGGAATTCCTTATCCAGAATCCCATGGGACGGGGAAGGGATCTGGAGCGTGTGTGATTTTGAGTTGGCAGATTACTTGACGTGTACGAATTAATACGGAGTACCAGGATCATTTGCTGGTTGCTAATGAGAAATGAAACTTTTGAAGCAAACTGATACATCTTCTTTGGGACATCATATGTGATTTGTGTTACGAATAGTCAAATGAGATAGGATATCTCGTTGCTGGCCTCGCTGTTTCAGCTGACGACACATGGCTGAGAGTTGATACCATTATTGGACAACTGAGAGGAACTTGGTGTGGTATTGCATGCGTATACTGCGATTATCCGTGGTCAACTTCCGATTCCTTGTTTTCTCACGACAGTGAGGACAATGCGAAGCCTTTCCGGCGTCCGGCGTCCGACGCCAACGCCACACCGGTTCGAATATAGTAACGAATCCCACCAACAACCTCTTCCCAAGAGGACCGAGCAAAGCTGAAAAGAAGAGGGTGTACAGCAACTGAACAAACAGCTGAGAAGCGTGGAGACACCACACGTGGAGGGCACGAGGTAATGCAGGAACACGGCGAGAAGTGAACGGAACGGGAAGAGAAGGAAACGTGTCTACCACGTTTGACGAGTACAAAGAAAGGAGGTTGACTCTTCGCAATAAGCAAAGTGAGAGCTAAACTTGGCGGAGACAGGTCAGAACGGGAAGTGTTGGACCCGAGTGTGGAAAAAGCAAGTTGACTCTCAAGCTAACGAATGTCAAGGAGAGAGGAGGGCGTGTGAGACATGGTGAAGAAAGCTAACGGTTCGGCTTGAGGACAAAGGAAACGGGTCGGGTCCGAGACATTGAGAAAAAGAAACAAATATTCATGTCCACGGACCGGGATATGAAGAGACAGAGAGAAACAGGTGAACCTGGGATGGAATCGGTTTTGAGTTCCTATGATCTGCGATGCTAAGACATTTTGCGGAGGTTTTCAGTTTCATAATAATGCTCCAAGACAGGCGTTGAACTTTGACAGATTGAAACAATAAAACACTTTATTAAGTTGTTGAGTTACGCTGTCGGAAGTACATGAAGCTCAAGAGAACAGTGAGGATGCACTAGTGAGCGGTTCAGGCTAGAGTCATTACAAAGCTCCCAACGCCAAGAGCTTATTTCTACTACCAATTACTTTACGAGCATTGACGAAAAGATTTTATCCCATGCGTGGCGCCTGTATAATGACGATATTTCCTTTTCCCAGCCGTTTCCGTTATCGTACATGAATGGCTTTTTAATAGTGGGATGCTCATCTTGTTTGTGTGCGACACTAATGACTCGACCTACAAACTGATTATGATAACTGACGAACCGAACACGGCGGCCCGCGATTAGCTTTGGTGTCTCTTCTGTTGTCTCGTTGTGTTGGTGTTCTTCCTTTGGTGCGGCTATGAACTAATGTGGCTGCATAGTTCGCTTGGATATAGCAAATAAGAAAAGAAAGAGGCTGAGGGGATATAATATTGGTGGCCTTCTATTTGATGACGGAGAAGCTGCAGAAGATGGAACCAGACGAGGTTTGTGGGGAAGAGTCTCTTTCGTGCATATTGTATTCGGCCGACGGCGAGATCCATATCTGTATGATGCATGTCTGGGCCTATGTGTTCATATGTATGCGAGTATCTATGCGAGTGTCTCAGAGGGGTTATGACGAGAGTCGTCCCTCTCCAGTTTTAGCAGGATCCTCGATTCACAGATGCCCTGTTCACCTGTTGGATCTAAGGTTGGAGGATGCCAGAGGTCCGAGAGCAGAGACCAGGGCCATCTCGGAGGAATTCGAGAGCGCAAGATGCTGAATCACTAGGATGTTTGGGAGAGAATACGCGAGTGCAACTGTGCAAACGTGCGAGCAACGATCATCTTTGGAGAAGCGAGAGAGAGAGTTTTTTTAGTTTGTGATATATCGTAAAAAAGATGTCGAGATGGCTGGTATCAAACTCTCTCGGTGCTACGGTAAGAAAAAGAAAGAAAAAAGGTGCTGCCACTAGAAATGATGAAATTGCCATGATATGATATGATCAGAGGACTCAATTCAACGTTGACATTTCTCTATTCTATTCCGCTTTGAGCACTCTCTAGCTGAAGGTGTGACGTTCAGTCTTTCACACGAGGAGGCTCTCGTGCCCGTTGGAAAAAGTTTGTGGCAGCAGGGGTTTGTCACTTACAAGGGTACGATAGCCTCCCAGCTAAACCCCGGGCGGTGCCGTCGTACGGTATGTACCCCATACCTGGGCAATAACTGAGCTAGAGCCTAGAGACGCAGGTGTTGGTCTAGCCAAGGCTGAGAGAGAGGATCCGCCGTGTGCCGAGCGAGTTTCAGTGAATGCCCTTGGACGTTGGGGATCGTCTCTCATCTTTTCCACATTCATCGTCACCAACATGAACATGGACACGGGGTAGGTTACATGGCAGATCTAATGCCTCTAAGTCTCTGACATATTTATAATGTATGAGTCTTAGTGGATGAGAAGTCACCGTTTATGAACTGGACCAAGCGCACCGCTCGCCAAGCATAGACTAGAAACTGACACTAAGAGATTCGACCGTTGAAAGATTTTTCATCTTTTTCTATTAGCAGATCCGGCCGGTGTTGCCGAATTTTTAAGAATACGATAGTGTCTATTGGCTCGGAACTGGAGATTCTGAGTGAGGCCTCATGAATCTCTCTGGTGTTCCGTCAAAGCGGAAGAGTATCCGTCATTTTGTTCTCATCTCGTTAGCTAATATTAGCGAGCTCGAGATGCAATAGATGGTTCGTCCTTTATCCAGTTGGACCTAATACTAATCTAGATCTTCGAAGAACGGTTCTTGGCTATGGATATCGGGAATCTTGGGTGCTCTCGTGATGCAGGTACACGTAGCATATCAGATTTGTGTGGTGCAGTTGGTTATGGATAGGGATATGCAGATGCCATGTGTGATTGTAATGGATGGTAAGAAATTGGGAGATATTCTATAATTTGTGATATATCATTGTGATTTCATTCCTTTTAACACAATAAGCTGAATTGCTTCTTTCATTATCATTCTATTCGAGTGACTGTAATTGCATTGCGTGCGTCACTGTAATTCAGGGCAGGGCTGCTGTAAAAGACCCAATTATACCGCTGACTTTGACTGGGGGTCGCTAGTTTAGACTTTCCCAAAATCACCTTTTTTCCCTGGACCCTGAGTCGACTAAAAAGCAAAAGCAACCGGAGAAAGGACAAGCTTCCCTCAGAAAGAAAGAGAATAAGGGAAATAACGGCCGTTGAGAAAAGAAGAGACCAAGAAAGCGGGTGGAAGACAGCCCGACGTCCCGTCCGTCTCCGGCTTTGGCCGACATCTACGGAGGAGCTGTCAAACAGATGAGACTCAGGTCCCAGTATGGACAGACTATGGGGTTCAGAAAAGCACAGAGCATCTAATTTGAGCCCGGACGTACGTAAGAATACGTTACGGAGAAGAATCGACAACGTTTGAAAGGCGGCGGGAGCTAGGAGTGGTCGGTGCGGATCTTTATGAGGAGCCAAAGCTTACGGGCTGAATTTGTTTTATGTTACTTACGAAGCTCTGACTTGGTAAATGCATTCTGCATTGATGAGATCGGAATCACAGACCATTCGGAATACTCGGGGCCTCTTTTACTCTGTCTCCCTCTGACGTCTTCGGAAACGAATATGGAGAAGCAGACGGACGGCATTGACCGGACTGTTTATTAAGTTAGGCTGTTGTGTAGTACCTACAGGCTACAAGCTGCGCATGCCTAACTATGCCCTTATTCTCATGGTTCCGGGTTCTTCTAATGTCAGGCACAGGCACAACACACGAGATTAGTCCCGTAATCGAACAATTCCGAATGTCTTCTGGAAGCATTTATTGATCAAGCTCTAGTTCTGTGCCTCGGTCGAACCAACACACAATCCCAACTCCGAATTCCATTGCCTACTCATTGTGGCACAATTGACACGCCGCTTCTGGTCAAAACGCTGACGATCCCTCTACTCACAAGCTTTACTACGTACACTCGGTCTTTAGATGCAATACAACCTCGGTCTGCAGTCACAGTAACTATGGCAATCTGAAGGTTTCGAAAGGATTCCCATGACGCAGGCCTTAACGGTCGCGTGAGAAGTGGACTCTTGTCAATGGGAGATATCTGACCTAGACCTAGCATTTTCGCGTGGGGGAGAATTGAGATTACACAACCTGTGAACGAGATACCCTTGATTCGTTAACTGAAGCTGTCTTAATCAGCCAACTGTCAGCTTTCTTGGTGTGTCGCTGTTGGGGTTCAGCTCAATCCTCTGCCGGCCGGTGATGATACAAATCAAACCACCTGCCACACAAAATGGCTCTCTATTGTCGCGCCACGGCCAGACACAGAGTTTACGGTGGCTGTCAAGACCCGAGCCCAGGTACCGAACCCGAACTTGGGGTGAGGTACTGTAACCTCGAAACTAGTGCCGACAGGACGCTACGGGGGAATGTGGTAGACAGGGAGTTTGGGGGTGCAAGGGTCGTTTTGGTGTTGAGGTGAGGCCATGCTATTCCCGAGAGCAACACCTTGGATGAGGTTTACTGCTCTTCGACTGGCTCGTTATGCAGAGTATTTAGACGCTCGTTCTATCTCGGAACTTCTCGTCCTTGGAGTTCAATACTCGCTGTATATTTCGCTTTTCGTACATGACCTGTCGTTTTTGAGTCTCACTCATAAAGCTGCAACATCTTGAGAGTCTAAGACAGGCTGTGAAAGCCAATAAGTTCCATGTCGTTTGTTTGCCTGAGCAATGTTTGCTTTTCGTCTCTTGTGATTTGCCGTGTTACAAAGCAGTTGTCTAGAATAGCGCCTCCAAGTTCTGGACCCTCGCTTCCGGTTGGTCACATCTGACGTTCCATTCCTCAAACATGTGGTTGCCATGCGTTGAGTTGCATTCATGTTGTTGTCTCGCGTGGCTACCGCATGGCTTGAGACTTCTAGGGATTAGGGATCGTGTGGACGGCAGATATCCCCGTCGATGATATACTTGCCTAGCCACTGTAACTCAGCTGTAGATCTCCACAGAGTTATGAGATCAAGAGCTACTGGAAGGGAACTAAGTTAGTTAGCGATGGGCATTCTTTATGTTGTTTTAGAGGTGAAACTTGAGTCAAGCTGGCCCTGTATGGCTTGTGCTTTGACTTGAGTACCTTGGAAATAACTGATAATTAAATGCCTTTGCCACACGCCATATCCGTCAAGCATCGAGCTGTCAAGTCAAGTCAAGTCAAAACTCAAAGTTGACTAAAAAGAGAGTTTTCTTGTGATTTGGTTACCGAATCTAGAATCTAGATCAGCCTCGTTTCTCACCCGTTTCTGTCCTCGGACCATATTCATAGCCAAGACTTCCCTAAAAGATTCATTCTCACTGTACCCTTCAGTGGAAGCCGCCGGGCCACTCCCAAAAGCAAGGAGAGCCTGGAGCTTACAGGGTCTGACCCCACTAACAGAAAACCTCCACTCACCTAAAGGGAACTAACAATGGATCCCAGCTGTTCTATCGTACGACTTCCTGAGCTTGGATTTCCCAATAGCCATCCACTTCACTTTTACTTTTCGCCCTCACTTAGATACACCCTCTATCGCCTGGGGGTACTGCTAGGTCTAATCTACCACGAGGAATAGACGGCTTGTGGAGAAGCTCGAATTTTCTTTCTTTTCTTTTTTCCTACCTATGGCCATGGCTATAATCTCTGTTTGTGGGTGTATCACCCCGTCCGTCCACTCTAATTCAACTGGGGGCGTGTGATATCTCAATATCCATGCCATGCCATGCCATGCCCATGAGCCATGAGGAGGAGAAGGAGGAGGAGCAGGATATAATATCTGGGGACGGCTCCCCTCTCAGATTCATCTCTCGACTGACGAACTCTGCTTCATTACAACATCTCATTCCTTTACTCATCTGCTATTCTACAAACCTCGACATATACAGCAGTTACACGAAGCATTGTCGACATCTTTCAAGACTCTGTCTATTCCATCCTCAACCTCAGCCTTCTTAGAGGTTTCTTTACAGTATACTACCTCACCTGTAGTACCTCATACTCTTCACAATGGCTCTGTCATATCAACAAACCAGGCTCATCCGGGGCACCATCCCCGCCCTTACCGACCACGGAGAGCGCATCACCACCATCTTCTACCGCAACATGCTCCGTGATCACCCCGAGCTCAACGACTACTTCAACACCGTCAACCAGGCCAACGGTCGCCAGCCTCGTGCCCTCACCGCCGTCATCCTCAGCTACGCCAACAACATCAACCACATCACTGAGCTCATCCCCAAAATGGAACGCATGTGCCACAAGCACTGCTCCCTGGGCATCAAGCCAGAGCATTATGGTATCGTCGAGAAGTATCTCATCGCTGCCTTTGCTGAAGTCCTCGGTCCTGCCATGACACCCCAGGTCAGAGAGGCTTGGCAGAAGGCCTACTGGATGCTTGCCAAGATGCTCATCGGTCGTGAGGCTCAGCTCTATCGTGACTTTGGCAAGTGGCAGGGCTACCGCAAGTTCCGTATTGAGAAGAAGGTCGAGGAGTCGGATGACATCTACTCCTTCTACCTCGTTCCTGTCGACGGCAAGCGTCTTCCTCCCTTCCAGCCTGGACAGTATGTCTCTGTTCAGGTGCCCATTGCCGACAAGGGCTACGTCCAGTCTCGTCAGTACTCCCTGAGCGAGGCTCCCCGACCTGACTACTACCGCGTCACCGTCAAGCGAGACGAAGGACTTCACATGACCCGCAGCGGTCGATATCTCGGAGGCGATGCCCTCAACCCCGGTGTTGTCTCCAACCTCCTCATCGACATGAAGGACGAAGGCGACATTGTTGAGTTGACTCACCCCGCTGGCGAGTTCTACCTCGACATGTCTAACACTTCCAACGTTCCTATCGTTCTAATCTCCGCTGGTGTCGGTGTCACTCCCATGATGTCCATCCTGAACACCGTTTCCGAGCGCCAGCCTCACCGTCCTGTCTCCTGGATTCACGGCTCTCGCCGCTCCGTCCCTTTCTACGACCAAGTCCGACGCATCGCCCGCAACCGCCCCAGCTTCCGAACCAACATCTTCAAGACCCATCTCGCCGAGTCCGACGTCTACGGCATCACCTACGACCACGACTTCCGCATGGATCTTGCCAAGGTCGACAAGGAAGACCTCTACCTTTGCAACAGCTCTACCGAGTACTACATCTGTGGCCCTGAGCAGTTCATGCTAGAGATGGCCGAGTACCTCAAGGCTCAGAAGGTCGATGCCCCTCGCATGCATTTTGAGCTCTTCAGCACTGGTGACATGGAGTTCAAGGTAGATAACCTGAGCATCGGCTCTGCGTCAAAGGCAAATTCCATCAACAGCAACGAGGCCAGATGTCCTAGTTCCGGAGCCATCTCTACCAATGGTGCTACTTGCCCTTTCTCATGAGTTTAGACTATATTTGAGCTAAATGAACAAAAACATAAAACTATTTACGGGGCATCTGTCGGCCATGGGCTAGATTACGGGAAGTGATGAGGCGTTACGGGTTCGGCGCATTTCTTGTTCTTTATTTTTGTATCTCTTGTTATAAGATTCCCTTTGATGACAAGTTTTCTCTGTCAAATCATAATACCTGTTCATGTTCTTCTTCTACACTACAAGATTAAGGGGCTTCGACGACACATTGGGATTATTTGAACGGAACGGCGGGAAGGAAAAGTACGAGATTTGGGATGGGATTGGGAGGTGTCTAGAAAGCGAAAAGAGTTATCAACAGAATTTCATTGTTCTACCTGAATAAACAAACATGCTAAAACATGATACTCCATCTATATAACCACAACTATACCAAATAATGAGTGAATAACTTGGTGTGTACGTGGTTCCGTACTCGCTTCTCAAGCGATCCACCGTCTTTGCCCGCTCCGGTAACATGGCAGGGTAGGCTGGCCAAAAACATCTGAAATCAGGAGACAAATGGCAAACAAAGGAGAAATTCCGCAGATGCTAGTAAAAGATAGGAGAAAAGAAAGCAGAATACCGGCTGTTCCGTTACTGTTCGTAGTTGTGAAACTTCTTCCAATGCTTGAGCAGATTATCCTGCCTCGTAAACTTTGAAGTACACCCCTCAAACCCACAGATCCTCTCCTCGGTGAGAATACCCTTGCTCGCGGCGTAGGTTCTGTGAGAGGTTCGGTAGTGGCGATCCATGTCCCGCTGCTCTGCCTTGGTGACGTTGCAGTTGGGATCGGCTTTGCATTTGACAGGCTTGTTGTGGGTTTTCATGTGTTTGCTGCGTCGTATTAGTCAAAACTTTCTTTGTTTCATGTTTGCAAACTTACTTCAAGTCTCTGTTTCCGCCGAAGAAGCGGTAACATTCTGAACAGTAGTGCGGAGTGGTGCCCTGGGCTGTAGACGACGAAGCCTCCGGGAGAGCTGAGATGCCGTTAGCTTGTTTCTGTTTCAACTAGAGATGGATGTAACATACTAGCCTCGGCAGTTGGGTAAGAGCTGGGGTAATTCTGAGTTGCATAACCAGACCCTGAACTCAGAAGAACCTCATTGGGGTTGACAGTTGCGGGTTGCTGCGTCATGTAATACAACATGCTTGGATCCTGAGTCTCTGGAGCACTCGAGGCTGTTGCGTATACACCTGAGTTGAAGTCAGAGACTTGTGAGTCAGCGCTCTACTGGCTCTGACTTGGACCAGCCTGGCTGTACGAGGCAAAGCCCTGGGTATCAGTATATCCAGGGTATGAGGTTTCGGAAGTCAGATTGGGATCAATGGGAATGTCGTCCTGTTGAGATTGGTGAGATCTGCTAGAACGACTGTGTCTGTGAGAACGGTCGCTTCGTCGTGACATCTCTAGAATATGGTAACTTATAGAAGGTGACTTGCGGAGAGCTTCAAGGAATGCGAGTATTACTGAATGGATCTGAAAGCCTTGATATTAGCTCTTGAGGGGATATTGAAAGGAAATTAATACTCATTGAATGAGCCTCTTTGGAGGCCGGCCGGGGGCCGACAGCACATTCTCATCTTTGCGATGTTTGGCAGAGGTGAATTGGTTGATACATGAATAAGCGGAGGGTTGAGAACAAGATAGAAGACTCAGATACTGAAAGGCGGAATACTCAATGGCGAAGCGAGGATATGAGACAACTCGCGATATCACGACTCTGCCTCGCCCAACATTTGCGACCCAAAAACAGGCCAGATTCGGTGAGATTCATCATTTTGGTTGGAAGATCCAGTGAAGATAAATTTCAGACAAGGCGATCCAGAATGTTGGAGGCCGGCTGGGGAGAAATGCACATATTTGTCACCCCGCATGATGCGATGTGATTGACTGATGGGCCTCCAAACTGGCCGGCCTCCAACATGAGGCTTGGACAAGGCAGATCTTGGGGTCTGAAAGAGTGTAAAAAGTCAGAGAAGTTGAAAGCCTAGAGGCCTCTTGGATGATCGAAAGCCATATAAGAGCATGGTTTTCTCCTAATGACTGGCTTTGGTAACTGCAACTGCTCTTGTCGAACATACACTCCGCCTTATTTCACAAACAAGGCCCTTGATAGTGAAGGCAATCATGACTGCTGGTAAGCTGGTCCTCCGACAATGAGATTTACAACAACTGACGATCGACAGACGACATAATCTCGCTCAAGTCGAGGCAGAAACGCCGTCTCTATGAGCCCATCGTCCTGTACAAAGCTCTTACTGAGATAACCCACGAACAAGGCGCTCTTCGTCCCACTGAGGCCCCAGAACGGCCAAGAACCGAAGAAGAACGATACCATCACTTTCTTCATAAGCTCGCCAGTATCTGCGATAGCACAAAGGGAGGTAAGACCGTCACTTCAATCGCCATACTCGACGAGGAAGAAAAGTACAAATATGTCTTTGCTTGCAACCAGATATCCGATAGAGACCTCAGCGATACACAAGATCTCCTGACAACAGTTCTAACAAGTCTTTGTGACTTCCATACGTTTTCTCTGGATAAGAAGAACACTGCTGAGAGTGAAATTTTGAAGAAGATTCTCTCATTCAACTCGCCAAGGATCAACTGCTATCTTAATGCACTCAAGGCGAAGAACATTGTGGAATGCTTGGAGTACTGCCAGCTGCAGACAGACACAGTAGGTAAGTTAGACTGCCCGCATACCAAGATGCAAAATAAAGCTAACAAGAGATATAGACACCTCGGTCGAGGAGGGCTTGAGGTGTCTTGATGGAACTATTGAGGATTTAACATTCAAGAACATGTGTGATAACGAGTGTAAGACTCATGGGTCCCGTGTATTACCACACAGGAACTAATCAGAAACCAGGCTTCGAAACTTACAGCACGATTCAACATGCGCTCGAGAGGTTTCTGACCCATGAAGTCAAAAGCTACATCGACGTACGGGCTACCAATGGTCGCTTCAGCGAAGGCCGGAGCTTCGTATGCTGGTCAGAGTTACGACACAGCGTATCGCGTCTTCAGAGCTACAAGAAAACTGTCCAAGATCTCATCGCAGCAGAGCGAGAATGGCCAGACATTTTCCAAGAATTCGAAGTTGTTTCTGTAAAGTCCAGTCAGGCAGAGCCCAACCCCTTGGGTAAGAAGAGCGAGATAGCTTCCAACATCATTGGGCGTATGTGCAGCAATGAAGCATCACGACAGCGATATTGCGACCTTGCGCTGAACTTGCAGCGGATGTTTGATTTGGATGACCGTATACAAACTCAGCGCGCCAAATCTACTTTCAGACCAATTGTACACTGCGAAATATTGGTTCTCGAGTGGATAATGGCCCTCAACCGAGAACTGGCCCGGGAACATCACTCAGGGGTCAGATTCTTCAATGACTGGAGCTACATTGGGAGCAGTAAACCGGCCTGCCAGCTTTGTCGCTACTACTTCGACACTGCAGGTCAACACAATGGTATCCGAACTCGGGCAGGCCATGGTAACCTTTACATCAACTGGCGGTTTCCGGATCTTCATGAATCCGACGGCACTTTCGGTCAAAGACGACGACAGAGCATCTTCAACTCAATGATAGAGAAGATTCGGCAGGATGCTTTTGGGATCTTGGTGATGAGGAACTCGGAGGGTAAAAGGCATGACTCAAGCACTCATCCTCTCATGTCGGTACGGTATACGGATGTTCAGACGGAGCTGAGTGTTGGTGATCTGCCTGATGTCGATGAACTGGGCGAGGGTTTTGCTACGGGGCTCAGTCTGGACTCGCCGAGTAACAGCTTGGAGGATTCGGACTTCGATGATGAGGATGGTGGAACTAGTCTTTGATGGGAGTTGTTTTATTTCGGGGTGTCTATTTTGTGTCTTTTTCTTTCCCTAAGCTGTATCCCGTTTATCTCGTCAAAATTCGTTCCTATAACTTCGATAATGTGTGGCTTAGTGGTCATTTCGTTTGTGCCAGGGAGCGGCAGCCTCGAGAAGGTCCTTGTGAAGCTGGCTATCACCACTGATCTTGTACACTTCATCAATGACGTTGTTACGCTGCATGAAGATCAAGAAGCCACCCCAGACGAAGTCAGCATAGCTAGGGGTCTTTCCCAGGAAGAAAGGCCCCTCTGGGTTCTCCTTCAACAAAGCCTCGACCTCTTGGATATGTGCCTTCGCGTTATCCCAAGCCTGCTGGCCGCCCGCCTCCTTGTGAAGCTCATCAAGAGGCTTGCCGGCCATCTTGGATCGTGTCTCGTGCCAGTAAGGGATGCTCTTCTCGCTAAGGATGTTGTTGGGAACGGTGTAAAAGTAGACGGGTCGAAGAGCGCTCATGATATTTGGCATGATAGAGAAGAGCTTAGCGAGGACGGGTGAGTCCTTGTGGACCGAGGGCTCAGGGTGGTCCTTCTCGACGCGCTCGAGGATCGCGTTGGAGTCCATGATGTATTCTCCATCGGGGAACTTGACGGTAGGGATGGTCCATGTTCCAGTGGATGGGTTGGCAGGAACACTGAAGAGTGTTAGTTAAGTTGTTGTGAGTGGCATTGACGACTTACTGAGGTTCAAGAGTGGGCTTGATGTCGGGGTACTCGAGCTGGTCATTGATCAATAAAAGAAGCGGCTACTATGGGATTCTTGACGTACCCATTCGGTCTTGTAGTCGATTCCCTTGAAGTTCAAGAGAAATCGAGCTATTGTACAATTAGTACTATGTCATGAGGGGCAACAGCAGCTTGACTCACTCTTCCATGGGTTGAGAGACCAAGCACCGACAGGATCTCGGCTTGGGAGATCAAAGAGGACGTATTGCTCAGATGACATTGTGAGTTATTGGTGATGGTGAACGAATTGTCTGGTGTAACAATTGAGGTGGAAATTGTAAAGATCAAAGAGGATCTTTACGAATATGTCATTATCAGTTAATCAACATGGAGCTCCAAAGCTCATGAGGGGAGAGGAGGGGCAATAGTGGGGAGCTGAGCTGTCATAGATGGGGGTCTTCGGTTCTGGACCGAGGAATTTGGTCAACGAATCAGCGTTGATCTTTGGAACATGCAACTCGAGACTATCTTGAGCAAAATCAACAGAATTTGTGCTCTAGGTATCAGGGACAGCCGCTATACTAGTATGTAGACATTGCGTCGTGAGTCGTGCGTCATATCGATAATGGATGGACCCCTGTTTCTAACTCGGGAGCGTAAGCTCAAGCCATTGATTACATTGCCAGACATCAAACTCCATCATTCTAAGTCTTTAGTGGCAGAACATTTGTTGACTAGCAGCTTGTATAGATATTTTAATTTTACTATTTGCCCAATCTTGAGTGATTGGAAGAAGTGTCCAGATTAGGCATCCAAGTTTGGGGGCCGGGAAAATCAAGTGAAGCAGCAATAGAGGCGAGTTCTGAGCTGTCATCATGAGTACACCATTCTACTCGATGCAAGACAAACACTGCGTCGATCAACAAGTAGACGTATCCCTTAGACAATCCAATGCAGGAGGCAATTTTGTAGCCCGCCCGACAGCCTTTTGATGATGACAAAGGATAAGTAGCAGCGTCAGTTATTTCAAACGAGGCAGCCCAACCATGATGTTCATCTTGTAAACACAAAGCCATGTCATGTTGACAAGGCATTAACCTGGGTTCCAACCTGAAGAATCTTGGGTTTTGCCTTCATTGGAGAGGTGATTGCCATCATGCAAAGCTAGATGCCTTCGTATTGTTATCGCTAACAGGCCAACATGAAACCGCCATCTATGTCGCTACACTATTAACTTGGGTTCATGAATCTCCCTCAGCCTTACGGGGATAGAAGTCAACACACAAGATGGACTATTCAACACGGAATTCCGTGTCACCGCTAACAAAAAAAGCCAAGACAGTGGGGAACGAGTGCGAGAGCGACAGGATCTAGCTAAGCATTTTAACCCCGTCGTTTACAAGCACCACTCAGCCCCCCAAAACGAGGATCGGCGGACTAATTCAACATGGTCTAAATCCTTCGACGTCACAGATAGCAATACTGTTGGTTGAACTTTGGGCTGAGACACAGCCACTGAGCCTTGCTACACACATATCATCTGCACAACGTACCAAGTAGTAGGCGTTTAATCCTACTCCATGTGCCTAGAATCAGCTCCTTGCATTGCATACAAGAGACCCTTAGGCCCCCACCCACCTCACTACTTCGATTTCTTGCAGCTCTTGTCCCGTCACATTTCTTGAATCATCTTACAGCACAGCGATAAGCGCAGCAACACACAACACAATGGCCACGATACAAAGCACTACACAGCCCAAAACGTTGGAAACGCCAGACTTACAACAACGTCCTACAATTCCAAAGTCAGTAAACTACAGCTCTATTTCTCTTTCATTATAATGCTGACTCGGCACAGAGTGATTCGTACCGTTGTCCACGATGAAGGTCTTCCAGAAGTTGTCCACTCAAACCAACCCATAAATCCCACAGAATACTACGCTGCTCCAATACCAGTAGATTCAGAAACAGACAAACGATATAACGAGGCTCCCATTCCAGTCACAACACTCGACAAATATGAGCCTGCACCTCCGCTGCCAGTTCGTCCATCTTCTACAACACCACAACCTCAGCAGCCCTACCCCTACGGGCCAGGCGGTTATGCTCAACCACAACATCCCAGCTTCATCGCTCAGTCACCGCAACTACCACCGTACAACAGCAATGAGGTCGTAACGTACGTGACACCGCTCGACCAGCTTGGGGATCACCCAAAGTTTGTGGATTGTCCGTTCTGCAGACATCGTGCAGAGACACGAGTGAAGAAGGTTTCTTCAAAAATGACACAGTGAGATCCCCAAAGCAGCTTCTAAGATTTTCCAAAGCTAATGATCTCTAGTGTCTCTGCAACAGTCCTCGGATTCACAACAATAGCTGGCGCTGCTGTTCCTTATGTTGGGAAGTGGCACTCTCACACAGCTCACTATTGCAGCAACTGTGATCACAAAGTGGCAATTCGAAAATGGGGATCCAATCAAATGAAGCCTCAAGGGACACCCGATTATCTGAGAGAGGTATCGAGATATGGCCCGGCTCACTCACCGAGCATGTCCAGTAGCTCGACGAGAGGTTAAAGATGATATGTATAAGTGATAATGAGAGGTTAATACCAGGACGAGAGATGGTCCTCAAAAGAGAGAGAGGAGCCGGTAAACGAGTTCTATATCTACAAGACACAGGCTCATCATACAGCATTGAATTTGATTTTAATGCATGAATATCAAGTTCACGAATTGTAAATGCACAGTTATAAGTGCCTTTTTCAGTCAGACTATTGGCGGAGAAATACACGAATCTCGACGATTGCTTCGCTCGCAAGTCACATCAGGCAGACTCTTATAAGTATTTACCATTATCGAGGATTGAAGATGGCTTCGTCTGACCAATCATACACTGTGAGAATGTCGATCGGGGTTTGGGGAAGTCAACGGCTTGGCTGTTCCATGGAGCCTGTCAGATGCTTATTTTCTGCCCCTGCCCTGTCAGATCTCAATTGAAGCTGATATGAATTATATGAATGCTTTACCAACAACTGTTGTATTTTGTGCTGTTATAATTTAGTTTTAATGATATGTTCTCTCCTGTAGGTGACTCTGCAGCACCTCGTCAACCCCAGAATTAGTGCTGTATAACTCAGGGTCAGTAGGATCCCAGTACCGGGGACTTGGACAAAAACAGGCTCAAACGAGAAAAGATACGCCCAAAACTCCTCGTACGATGCCGATTCTGGCTATAAGATGCTTTTATTTACTGCAATTGGCTCAAAGACAGTGAAATGGCTTTGTGGCGTCAATTAACTGCGGGACTAACACCTTGGAGCAAGTACATGTACTTAGGGGTTCAGAGCGCAATTTCTCAACACCAGTTTCACTTCTCAACAACTCCCACCTTTCGCACGGCACCTCCAACCTCGTCGTCGCACAACCTCGCAGCGATGGAAGACTCAACAGAGCATCATGACATTCTCGTTATAGGAGCTGGCCTCTCCGGTATTAACACTGCCCACGTTCTCAACCAGAGACTCCCCCACCGCTCGTACACGATCCTCGAGTCGCAATCGGCTATTGGCGGAACATGGCGCTTCTTTCGATACCCAGGCTTTCGATCCGACTCTTTCATGACATCCTTTGGCCTGCCATGGTATCCTTGGAAACACAAGCATAAGATGGCGCAGGCGGGCGAGATCGTGGACTATTTGGAGGAGGCTGTTGATGCAGCAGGCTTGAGGGACAAGATTCGGTTCCGACATAAGATGCTGGCGTGCGAATGGTGGACAGACAGGCAGAATTGGAAGATAGAAGTTGATGCGGAAGGTCAGCGAAAGACCTTTATCGCCAACTTCGTCATCAGCTGCGTGGGATATTATGCGTACGACAAGGCTTTTCCGACGACAATTCCTGGTCTCAAGGGCTTCGGAGGACAGGTAGTTCATCCCCAATGGTGGCCTGAAGACCTCGACTATTCTGGCAAACGCGTCATTGTCATCGGGTCAGGAGCCACAGCGATCACAATTGTCCCATCACTTGCTGAGAAGGCAGGGATGGTGACTATGCTTCAGCGCAGTCCATCCTTCGTCATCTCCCGGCCTACAACTTCCACCCTCGACTCTTGCTTGAAGTCTCTTCTCCCTTTCTCGTTAGGATACTGGTTGGTATATTGGAAAGACGTGTTGGCTGAGGTCTTTTCCACACAGTTTCTCCTCAACTTCCCTGCATTGGGTCGCAAAGTCTTGATGGGGGAGATGCAGAAGGCACTGCCCAAGGACATTGACGTCAATGTTCACTTTAATCCCAGGTACAATCCTTTCCAACAACGACTCTGCATGTGTCCAGATGAGGACTTCTTCAAGGCTCTGCATCAGGACAACTGTGAGATTGTGACGGACACAATCGCGACTGTCACGAAGGACGGCATTTTGCTCAAATCCGGTCGCAAGCTCGAAGCCGATATAATCGTTACCGCAACGGGGTTGTACTTCCAACTCTTCGGCGGCATCGCCCCTTTAGTAGACGGGCAGCCCATCGAGGTTGGCTCACACTACGCCTGGCGTGGCTGCATGGTCGACTCTGTCCCTAACATGGGCTTCGTGATGGGCTACGTGACAACATCGTGGACGCCCGGCGCCGACATTATGGCCAAGACGTTGGTAAGTGTTATCAAGGAAATGGAGAAGACGGGGTCAACGAGTGTTATGCCCGTGCTCGATGAAAAGGATAGGAGCAAGCCGCAGAAGCTACCCGTCAGTGCTACCAGCAGCTATTTCGTCAAGGCTGCGGATCGTATGCCAAAGGTGACTGATGAAGGCCCGTGGTATGGGCGAGTGAATTTGGCCAAGGATTGGTGGGCGTGGTTAATGGGTGATATGTCGAGTGGGCTTCTCTACAGCGGAGGACAAAGAAAGAAGGATATCTGAGACGTAGATATCTGAGAGAAAGAATAAAGCCACGAGTTTGCTTTTCGGGATTGTTGGATCTTTATGGCGTTTGCCTGGATCCGACGTTGCCGGATGGTAGACTAGCTGGCTGACACGATTATGAATGATGACAATTGGCATTAAGCTTATCTGGATCCTTGTAATCTCATATCTTACATGTAATTCACGCTGACCAATTCTAAGCATCTGAAATGAGACTTGTTGGTTTTCCTTTCTGCCAAGGCTATTGGCTGCTGAAGATATCTCTATAGTCAAAGTCGGGCTTGGGCCTAGAGCTTAACACAATCGAAGCAGAACGCCTCAAGCTCTTCGGACACTTCCGTCAACCCCGCGATTGGTTCCTTTACTGATTAGTTATTCTCCGATGCGTTTAGTTTCACGATCCAACAATCTCGATCACCATGAAGATACATTTGTACTTACTCATTTGCACATGCTGACAACAGCTCAGAAGTGCTACTCTCGGTTATATCCCTTGCTTGAAACTACCCTGCCTTATCCACGCCAACTTCTATCAATGTCTTCGGTTCGACGAATCTGAAGATCTGAAATAATGGGACACCTGATCCTACGCCGCTCCGTGGTATCCACGCGGGCCGGACTTTAGACTAATCTAGTCTAAAGTCAATTCCCTTCCCTTGCTCTTGGTCGATCCAGGCTGATCGAGACTGGTAAGTCACAGGTCACATATCATCTACTTTGATTTGCTCGCCCTCGTCATTATTCAGACCTACAACACAGTTTATCACGGCCAATTGATCTGTAACCATGGGGTTTCTGACAGATCAATCGCTAACCAATATCTGTCTGCAGGTTACTCTTGTATTACTTATCGCTCAGTTGTTTCGTCTTGTTCGTCGCTGGTCTCGTCTACGCCATATTCCTGGCCCAGCCAGCGCAGGGTGGACTTCATGGTGGCAGTGTCGAGGGGCCCTCAGCGGTCGCTATCATGAGCATTTAAAGAACGCAGCAGATCAGTTCGGTATGACATACTCATCAAAACACTACCCAAAAACACTAACAATCAATAGGCCCTCTTGTTCGTATTGGTCCCAATGAGGTGCTCTCAACAGACCCAGTTGTGCTGCACAACATGTCCGCTGTGCGAAGCACTTATACGAAAGGGGACTTTTACAGCAGCGGCAGGATAGTTCCTGGTGTTGACAATGTCGTCTCTGAAAGGGATGAGGCTAAGCATAAATTAATGAGGGCAAAGATGGCACCTGGTGTAAGTCAACTCAAGCATTGCAATGCCTTTGTGATATTAATAGCTTCTCAAGTATTCTTACAAGGAGAATGAAGGCTTCGGCTTCGAGGCAGGCATAGATCGTCAACTCCTCAACTTCATCTCACTCATCGACCGAAAGTATCTCTCGACTACAAGTGAATCACGGCCTCTTGATCTTGCCGAAAAGACACAGTTCTTTGCCCTGGATGTTATTGGCGATGTATCTTTTGGTGAACCGTTCGGCTACTTGACCAAAGATGAAGATCTCTTCCAATACAATGAGATAAATGCCAGTTCACTGCCGGTCATGAATATGGTATCCGTCTACCCCTGGCTAGGAAGTATTGTTCATCGGTGGCCGCTAAGTCTGTTGCTACCACGAGAAGAAGACCAGGTTGGCTTTGGGCGACTGATGGGGTGAGTGACATATCAGTTAACCATAACCCAAGTTGACTTTTGTAGCTTCGCGAGGCACTTTGTTCGCAAAAGACTGGTCGAGGGGATCACGACGAGGAAAGACATGATGCAGATGCATATCAACAACGGCATGAATGAGGCGGAACTTATCCAACAAGCCTTCATCTCCATGTAAGTTCCCTCAAACCACTCCAAAGACCTCCAATTGACAAACCTCAGTATCGCTGGTTCCAACACAACCTCACACGCACTTCGAATGATCATACTCTCCTTAATCACAAACCCAAACGCATACCGCTCCCTCATCGCCGAGATCCGAAAGGTCACCTCGTCAGTCAGCAGTCCTATCTCCTGGGCACAGACGCAAGGACTACCGTATCTTCAAGCCGTCGTTCGCGAAGGTTTACGCATGTGGCCGCCAGTAGCTGGTCTCGGTTTCAAGCAAGTCCCTCCAGAGGGCGATACCATCAACGGCTTCTTCGTCCCCGGCGGAACGCAAGTTGGTCAGGGGTTCTACGCTGTTGGTCGATCACGGCTTGTCTGGGGCGACGATGCTGATTGTTTTCGGCCTGAGCGATGGCTACTCGCTGATGAAAACAGACTAAGGGACATGATAGCGGCTTTGGACACACATTTCGGGCATGGCAAATATTCGTGCTTGGGAAAGCCGATTGCTCTCATGGAGATTCACAAGGCTGTTTTCGAGGTAGGTACGCTTATACAAGGCGCCTCGCATGGTTATACTGACAGATTCCAGTTATTTAAACGCTTCGACTTTGCTATATTGAACGCTGAAAGACCTATCAAGACACAAACGTCAGTCTTTCTCTTTGCTTCAGATTTTTGGGTCACGATCACCAGGCGTGATGATGAAGAGAACTGACTTCGAGTGTGTGATCAATTGGACACGAGGCTGTGATATGCATATATTTTATATCTTAGATGTGGCATATAAGTCCTATGAATGTAATATTTCATGGATCTAAAGCCGGCCTCGAATTACATGATGCGTCACACAAAAGATCATATTTGCAACACCTCTCGTAAGGCTGACAGGGTATTCATTTATTCAACACATATGACAAGCAATTCCACTTGTCCTACATCAAAAGCGTAGAACTAGAAAGGTTTCCACCACTCTATGCTCAAATCTCCTCTTCCTCGGGTTTCCTCGATGGCGTACCAAGTGTCTCAAGCCCTCTGGCTCCCACCATCTCCACAGGCGCATTTGCTGGAATTTCCACGCCCTTCCCTTCAACGACCTTTCCTTGTCCCATAGCCTCTTGGTATTTCTTACCCGTCTCATCCAGCAGAGCTTGTACCTCCCCTTCTCGTTTCACAATATCCTCGCGTTCCTTCTTAAGCTTCTCAACACGGTTTTGCTTCCCCTTCATCTCTGCTTCCATGCCCTTCAACGTGGTCTGCAAACGAGCTAGACATTCAGTCAAGCTTGGTAGAGGTGAAATCTTTGGCGGTGCTTGTAACAAGTCCTGGCTTGGATCTTTCCGAGGCTTCTTCAAGCCATCCATACCTGCACGTGTCTGTGCAGCTTCGTATGCGATTCGTCTCTCAGCATCGCTATCGGAGGACGAATCTGAGGTGTGCCCTTCGGCAGCTGTGATGAGCTCTTCCATCATCTTGCGATCTTGTTTCCGCCTCTCCTTTTCGGCACGTCTACCCAAGGAAAGTCCACCATCTTCAACGTAATTATCGAACCCTTCACCGAGATCCTCGTCCTCGGCTATTAATCGTGTATCGTCCTTCTTTTTGCGACCAAATGGATCTTCATCATCTTCAACCGATAGAAAGTCCTTCTCCAAAGCTAATCGTTTACGCCGTTCCTTCTTTTCGAGAATCTCGGCTTCTGTTAGAATAGCTGTTGGTTGTGGTTGGTTGAACTCTGACGAATCAACAACAACAGCGCCTTCAAGTTCAGAAGCATCCAGGTCCATGAGATCGGCGTCATCGGGCGGCAGGGTCGATGGCTTTTGTGGAGTATTCGGTGTTGATGATTGTAACTCTTCAAGGTATTCTTTGCTGTATTTGGGTCGGTCGTCATCATCCCCAATAGTCCTCATGGGAAGACCCTTTGTGCCCAGTCCTCTTTTGATAGCGCTGTTTTCCAATGCTCGCCCCAACGGCAACTTCTTAGGCGTGAATACCTCAGTGGTCTCATCATCTCCTACAGCGCTATCGTCTCCACCAAAGGACAATCGTGAAGATTTGTTGGATTTTTTCTTTCCTTTCAAAGATCCCGATCGACTAATCGCTGGTCGAACCACCACTGGTCCATCATCCTCGTCGTCGTTCGTGACTGGTGCGTCTCCCAGGCCCTCACTATCAGCAGGATTAAAGCTCTTTCGTAGCCCCGACTGTCGAAATGGTTTACGGTCAGCTTTTGCGCCAAATACTGGTTTCACAGGTTCTGTATTCGCAAGGGTCAGCCTTGATCCCATCAGCAACAGTCGCATTTTTGAAGGTCTGGAAATACTCACCGTCGCTACCAGCACTGTCGCCACCTGCTACTGAAGGGACATTTTCGCTGGAGTCCTCGTCGGCGATCTTGATGACCTTGGCCTTTCGTTTCGCAGAAAAACTCATGATGCGATTAACTTTAATGTCGGCGCATTAATTGAGAGGCAGAAAGTTCGCGACACGGATGAAAGTGACGTGCATTTTGGTTCGGTATCTTATCAGCACGTGATGTTGAATTTCCGCTCAGAGAAATGGAGATAGCTCTAGGCCGCGATCGCGTCGCATGAAACAGCATCCAACTATTCAACCATTTATTGCTCAAGATGGCGCCCGCACAACCTGAGCTGAAGAAGGCAAGTCTTGGTCTTTTCTGTGTCGCATGCTCCTCAGCTTCGTCTAAAGCACTTGTCCCGGGCTGAAGCATTGCGATCTATTGCTGCTGATCCATAGCTAACTTTTCTACACAGTACCTCGACAAGAGACTGTTCGTCCAGTTGAACGGCAGCCGAAAGGTCATCGGTATCCTTCGAGGTTACGATGTGAGCAATATCCGTGCGATTATATCAACAGAACTAACGGAACCAGGTCTTCCTGAACATTGTCCTCGACGAAGCGGTGGAGGAAAAGGATGGCGGAGAGAAGGAGAGAATTGGCATGGTTGTACGTTTTCCTGGCGCACTCTCAGACCACAGAAGACAAGATACTAACATCTGGACAGGTCATCCGTGGTAACTCGGTAGTAATGCTCGAGGCTCTCGAGAGAATTGGCGGCGATGACCGACGTGGAGACCGATAATCCTAAAGAATGGCGGGAACACTAGAAGAGACGACGGAAATTATGTGATCTTTATTGGCGTTGAGGTCGAAAATGAGACAAGTCCTTGAGGGAATTTTGTTTGGGTCACATCTTACTAGATATCAAGAGAGGAAGGATATCCTCGAATTGTTACACCATGTCCAGCCAAACACTACACTACATTATTCCTTCTTCTCCCAGGCCTTCTCGTCATAGGAGTCCATCAACTGGCCAGCATACGCCTTCTGCCAACCCTTGATACCTCCAATCAGAATTTCAGCCTTGATCTCTGTCTCCTCAACTTCATCGAGGTAGTCCTGCATCCAACCAGCACATCGTGGGCCTCGACTACCACAGCTCCCTGGATAATAATGAGCACTAGACCTGTTCAGGCACTTAGGCGATGACTTACCGCAATAAAAGATGATTCTCTTGATACCCGCCTGTTTGACAAGCTGATAGGTCTGAGGACGGGTCTGATACAACGTATGAGCAGGGAGATTGATGGATGTAGCGATAGTGCCACCCTCCCAATCCGTCCTTCGAACATCGACTAGCAAGAAGTCCCTGTGGGCATTCTTCCCAGAAGCTGCATTCACTTCAATAAGCTTTGCGACAATTGAAGGGTCTGTTCGAGGGCATTCGGCCTTTGGCTCAGGGAACTCGTCCCACCATTGCTTCTGCGGGGTGTCCTGCGGGGCGTCTTCTCCCATGATGTGACTTTTGTAATAGAAGAGAGTAAAGGTTTGTAAACAATCTTTGAGATGTCGATAGCAATGATTTTTGAATCAAGACTTGGGAACGATTGTTTAGTATAGGTTGAAGACAAGAGGACTTGCACTTTATGTCGTGGCTAGGTGATGATGACGGGATGCATGCCGACCCGGAACTTTTACCCCGGATTAAGGTTGTACGGCAACATCACGGGTCAGATGACAAATGCCTTTCACCCAATATAGTGATTCTGAAGAAAGAGACGTTGATTCAGTAAGACCGACCATAAGGACTTGCTATTGTGATATACTTGTGAAAGGGACGATTCTGTGGTGTAGGACAATTTGGAACCAAAGTCTTTGGCCAAACAGATAGACAATGGTTGAGTATCCTTGACACCATTCACATGTCTTTAACATATGAAAGGATGATGGATCATCTAAATTTACAATAAAGGCATGTATATATCAAGAAATATGTATATATACTTTTAAAAATTGTTAGTATCCAGTCGTGAAAAATTGTCAATGAAATTGTTCTTTAGGGTAAGCACTTCAAAGCACAGACAACTCACTTATAACAAACTTCACGCCAGGCAGCATTCAGTGATTGATTTATGATTAAAGGAATTCAATTTAATAACGCTATACATGCTTTTATATATCTGCAATCATGGGTCGAATGACTTCTCCCCAACAGCAATCTTTGACTCCAGAGCAATATCACCAGCAGATCTTCCAATCATGAACTTGTAATCGCCACCCTTGACCACCCACTTCTTTGCCGACTCATCAAAGAAGGCAAAGTCACGAGTACGAACAGGTATCTCGACCTTTGTGCTCTCACCAGGCTTCAGAGTCACCTTCTCAAAGGCAGCCAGTTGCTTCAGAGGATCACCCTTAGCAGTCTGAGCGGCTCCCACGTAGACTTGCACAGCGATGGCGCCGACGACCTTGCCTGTGTTGGAAACCTTCACACTGACAGTGTAGTCACCGCTAGACTCCTTAACCTCCAGGTCTGAATAATCGAATGTAGTGTACGAGAGACCGAAACCGAAAGGGAAGTTGACCTTGTCGGCGGAAAGGCAATCGAAGTAGCGGTAGCCGATGAAGACACCCTCACCGTATGTCACCCTCAATCTGCCGTCAACGTGCTTTCCGGGGAAGTTGCCATATGCAGGGCAGTCCTCGAGCTTTTTGGGGAATGTGCAGGTGAGGTGGCCTTCAGGGGTTTGGGCACCAGTCAGCACATCTGCGATAGAGTTACCAGCCTCCTGACCGGGGAACCACGTTTGGACAAGACCCTGGATCTTTTCCAACCAGGGCATAGCAATGGCGACACCAGTCGAGTTGACGACAATGGTGTTAGAATTGACCTCAGCAACCTTGGCGATCAGGCGGTCCTGACTACCGTCCTTGGGCAGGTTGAAGCTGACTTGGTCCTGGCCCTCAGTCTCCCAGAATGGCTCGTGGCCAGTGAAGATAATGGCATAGTCGGCGTCCTTGGCAGCGTCGACAGCTTCCGAGAGGAGGTCACGGTCATGCTCCGCCTCGGACATGTATCCTACTCGCAGACCACATCGTCCCTCCAAGATACCAAGGTCAAGATCCTCTCCGTCCTTAGAAGCAGGGGGTGAAGTGTGCATAGCGAGCTTGTACTTGCGTCCAGCCTCCAAGGAGACCTTGAACTCGGGAGGGTTATCACCGCCGAACAGGAAACCCATCGCATCCTTGGAATTCTCTTTTTGCTCGAAGACGACCTTGCCGTCGATGATAAGCTTGCTGGGCCCCAGACCAGAGGCGGTAAAGTAGTACTTGGCGGTCTCCTGGGCTGTGAACGTACCCTCGAGGGAAACATTCTTGTTGCTGAAACCAAAGCCACTCAGAACGGACACTTCAGAGTCGGGATGAGCAGGCCGGACTTCAATAGGCTCAGGGTTGCCAGGCTCGAAGATCTTGAAAGTGAAACCGGGGTTGCCGTCCAAGTCAACAACGTTCTCGGCGATAGGGGGAAGCATGCGGAATGTGTGAGCTCCTATTACACTATTAGTAATCGTTCCCTAAATTTCGCTTCTGGATATGCTTACCCTTAGCATAAGAGAACTCTGCACTGTCACCGAGAGCTTCGTGAAGAGCATCCCAAGGAGTGACCTTGTAGTGAGCGTTGACAGACGCACTGCCGCCACCATGAGCGAGACCAATCTTGGCGTGGCCTAGCAGGGCAATCTTCTTGCCTTTGACCTTGTCCTTCGACAAAGGAAGTACATTGCCTTGGTTCTTCAGCAGAACGATACCCTTGGAACCAGCTTCTCGGATAAGGGCTTGGTGCTTGGGGTTGTTGATAGCCCTCTCGTCAGGAATGCTGGGGTCCTTGAAGCAGTTGAGACGATCCAGGAACTTGAGGACACGCCTTGCACGCTCGTCAATGGTCTCCTCAGAAGTCTTGCCAGCCTTGATAGCCGCGATGACATCCTCGGTCTTCCTCCAACGAGTAGGACCAGGCATTTCGAGATCCAGACCAGCCTCGAGAGACTCAGCGGTAGAGTTGACACCGCCCCAGTCGCTCATAACGAGACCATCCCATCCCCAGTCACCTCGGAGGACTTTCTTGAGCAGGAACTCGTTGGAGTCGGCATGATGTCCGTTGACCTGGTTGTAAGAAGTCATGACGGCCCAGGGGTTGGCCTCCTTGATTGTGATCTCAAATGGTCGAAGGTAAAGTTCTCGTAAGGTCCTCTCGCTGATGGTTTCATCGACAGTCAAGCGCTCAGTCTCCTGCTCGTTGGCAGCAAAGTGCTTGATGGTAGCTGAAACGCCCTTGTCTTGGAGACCCTCCACAACTCTGGCGGCCATCTTGCCAGTGAGGAAAGGATCCTCTGAGAACGACTCAAAGTTGCGACCGCCCAGGGGGTGACGATGAAGGCACATGGTAGGTGCAAGAAGACAACGGGCACCCTTGGAGTGTGTCTCCTCGGCGAGGGCAGTGCCGATCCTCTTGGCAAGGTTGACATCAAAGGTTGATGCCATCAAACAAGCGGCAGGGAAGCAAGCAGCTGATGTACCACCAGCAAAGGCAGCTCCTCGTGCGCCATTGGGACCATCTGAGACCTTGACATTAGGAACGCCCTTGGAGGAAATGGGGACTGTCTCCCAAAGGTCCTTTCCAGCGAGGAGTGAGATCTGTGAGTGAAGTGGTTAGTTGAGTGACGATATGTGAATGATGGGATGTAAGTCAAACATACCTTCTCCTCAAGAGTGAGGGAAGAGAGGATGGACTGGATATCAACAGAGGCCATGTTGATAATGAGAAGTCAATTGACTGAAGAGGAGTGAAGGAGAGTCACATCTTGTGAGACGAGGAGAAGGCAGCTCTTTAATAGCACAACAGCCAACCCCTCAACGCCATGACGACTTCCCCAGGATAGTGAACTCGCATGTACATGACCCGGGTGATCCGTCGTTCAACCGAAGAATGGCACTCATGTGGCCATTGAGTACCCGCTTTACGTGCATCTGCGTAGGATGCGGTGTTGTGCCATTGGATCGCGGACAAGGTGGTTCCTTGGTTTAGTGGTGAGTCTATCGATGCTAGTGGTACCGATCCGAGGCTATTCCGATGTTCAGACGGACCTTTCCCAGTGAATAGCCTTGACAGTCTCGAGATGGTATAGTTAAGCATGCCTTTTTCTCGTAAATTGAGTTCTGGAACCGTTTGATTAGCCGTTGCCTATTTGTCAGCTTGAAATGACGTCGACTTGCACTCTAACGTTGTGTCTTGTGCATACTGGTAGAAGTACGATACAAGGTGAGGCCAGTGAGTGTCACCCATCGGCTAAATAGAAGTGTCCCGTCCTTCCAGAGCTTCGGTGGAGAACGTCGGCACCTCGCTCCTAAGTTCCGGGAGGGTCACTTATAATTGATAAGAATACAAGTACACTTGCTAGTGATTTTTTACATATTGAAACAAACATTCTAGAGTCTATTTGAACTTAGTGTAAACGTCGGAAAATTACCGAAATCAGGTTCAGTTACGTATTTCAGTCTGTGGTCGTGTTGCAAGGCCTCACTCAGTCTGGCCTCCACTGTGTCTTGTTGGACTGGACCCCCCAACTGGAGCATCACCTGGGGCCCCTGAACGATCGCCATTGACAGCTGCAGAGTTGGAGCACTAAAGGAATAGCGCCATTAGATGTGCATCGCATCACTATGAAGCAACAAGAGACTCAATCTGTCTGATATATAAAGATACCAACAATTCCCTATCCATACCTGAAGAGGAAACAAAGGAGCTATGGACATTTCTTATTCACAACCCTTGCTTCATCCCTTGGTAAAACAAACAAATATGCCCCTTGAAACCATCTGCCGAGGATTATGCGCCTCGGAGAAAAGAACAGGTCAAGCAAACTCAAAACATGTGAGTCGGCGTCTACTCCAACTCAACTTGCCTAACTAGAACAGTGACGCAAACAAAAATAGCACACGCCAAAGACACACAACACACATTGACCTCCATGTAATCGTGTCCTCTCCCGCGATGCCATTGTCGACAACACAGCAATTATAGGGAACCCAGGTAGTTACGGTCAAAAGATGAGCGCCCATTCAGAGGTGCCCCGAGGTATTACACATCATGATTTTTTAGTAGGGCCCCTTTACTGACAATTTTGAGGAGAGTCGTGGGCTTCAATTCCAACAGATTTGATTCTCGCCGAGTTGAAGCGTCGCAAAGATGATGGCGAGAAACCAGAATGCGGTTCGAGAACAAAGGGCTCTTATGATACTTCGGCGCACATATTTGCACTGATACTTATCTTGACACTGAGCACGTTAGGTCGGTTAGTTCAATTGGGAGCTTTGACACGGTGCTGATATCTTTCCAGCATGCGCATTCCCTCTTTTCTCGCGACGAACGATGCGCGGCCGAGGCCAAAAAACCGTCATATTCTACTGTCAGCACATTGGAACTGGTGTCCTACTGGCAACGGCCTTCGTCCACCTCCTCCCGACCGCTTTCGAGTCCATGACCGACCCATGCCTCCCCGATTTCTTTAGCAAAGGATATACGCCGTTTCCAGGTTTTGTGGCTATGATTTCTGCTATCATTGTCGTCGGCATCGAATCGTGTCTTACGGCCCGAGGAGCTGGTCACTCTCATTCCCACAATCATGGATACTTTGACTCGGACGATGAACACGAAAGCGAGCTGCCCATGATGGATGCAGCTGGACTGTCCGAAAGAAGGCACGGACCGCGACCACCGGATATTCATCTTGAGAACATGGAGAGCCAGGGGCTTGTTGCTGGCGTGTCACCACTCCCTGGATCTTCACCCTTAGTGGGACAGGAGGGCAAGAAGCTTAATGACGATTTCAACGATGACGACTCGGATCTTGACTTGGATATGGAAGAGCTCGAACCAGCTGGATCAAGCAGCACGAGACACCGACATGGACCTTATGCGTCGCTCAAGCCTGAGGGAGCTGGGGCCGAGGAGGAGCCAATGACACCCATGACCCCAATGTCTCCCGGACCGCAGAACCCCGAAGAGCAACAAAGAAAGCTACTGCAGTGCCTTTTGCTTGAGGCCGGAATTCTCTTTCACAGTGTCTTCATCGGCATGGCCATCTCCGTCGCTACCGGCCCCGCCTTCGTAGTCTTCCTTGTCGCTATCAGCTTCCACCAAACCTTCGAGGGCCTCGCCCTTGGCAGCCGTATCGCCGCCATCCAGTTCCCTCGCAAATCTCTCCGCCCATGGCTCATGGTTCTCGCCTACGGAACCACGACACCAATCGGTCAAGCAATTGGTCTTATCGTGCATCGCATGTACGACCCCAAGAGCGCAGGAGGCCTGCTCGTGGTTGGCTTCATGAACGCCGTGTCATCGGGACTACTGCTGTATGCTGGTCTTGTGCAACTGTTGGCGGAGGACTTTTTGACAGAGAAGAGTTACAAGATTTTGAAGGGCAAGAGGAGGTTACAGGCCTATATGGCTGTTTGTGCCGGTGCGCTCTTGATGGCTGCCGTTGGAGCATTTGCTTAGGGGGAGTTACGGGACGATTTAAAAAGAAATGATGTACATAGAATGTAAAAAGTGGTGGCATCTTGTCAATGGCGTCTTTCAGGGTGGGCAATGGAGTTTTGAATGTAACGCGAAGCGGTACAATTGTTGATAATGTTAGTCGTATTTCGTTTGTCTACTCTTGTACTCTTCAAAGTGATAGTACACTACACTCACACTTCATTGAGACGCCATGATATCTTCTTTCCGAGTGACTTGCATCAACAACCCCGGCCGGCCCCACATCAAAAGTCCGAACTTCCGGGGTCCGGCCTTCGAAATGGTCCGTCTGCTACCCCCTTGGGCCCCCTTTGCTCCAGGGTCTTTCGTGTTTCACCCAATTATAAATCTCCTTTTAATCAGCTCCCACCCACACCCGCATGAGCTCCCATGACATGACGAGCTATCGAACCATCAAGAAGTGAGCCCAGAAGCTGAATCTTGAGTGGCTGTCTCACTCTCAAGTCGGACAAACTTGTCCCTCGTTGTACCTGTTCTGTCGCATTTATCTCCCCGCCCTCTCCTCTCTTCTTGTGTCCTTCATCATGCCTGGCCAACGTATCCTCCTCTTTATTGTAGCTCAGGCTTTTTTTGCTGGACTTGCTGTGTTTATCGCCAATTCGCCGTATCTTAATATGTCCGCCTCACCGACTGGTAGCCAGCCATGGGCTGATGGGCCTATGAAGCTGGTGACAACACCACAGTATGAGACTAAGAAGGTTAGTCAGTTGAACTCGGGTGCTTTGAGGTGTAATTGGCAATACTGACTTATTCAATCTGGTAGACCGATCTTTTCACCACAGGCGCAACTCACATGGCCCTTTTGCACAATGCCATTATTCGTGGCTTCAATTCCATCTACCTCCAAGCTCCTCATGTGAAGGACACCGACAAGGCCGACTTCATTGGATATTCCCAGACTTGGTTCAAGTTTGTCAAATCGCACCACGATGATGAAGAGGACAACCTCTTCCCCAAGGTCCAAGAGCTTCTCGGTGACGAGCCAGTTTGGGACGAGACCCATCATGAGCATGGTAAGAACCCTGGTCTTCAATTAGCACTTTGTCACTAACACCGAGACCAGAGTCATTCCTTGCGCCCCTTGCCGAGTTCAACACATACCTCTCTAACCTCGCTTCACCCAATGATCTCGACGGCGCTCAAGTCATCAAGCTCATGGATGCCTTCAAGGAGCCCTTCGAGCATCACTTCCACAGCGAAATCTCCACCATCGCCGCTCTTTCAAACCACCCCAAGGCTCCCAAGGAAGACACCCCTGAAGGCGCTGCTGCCGGCCTGACCTTCAAGACATGGGGCAAGAAGACAGTCACAAAGGCCGGCGTTCTAGATGTTGTGCCTTTCTTCCTCCTGAACTTGGATCGAACCGCCGAGGAGGGTCTGTGGGCTAACTGGCCCCCAATGCCTGCGCCTATCTCTTGGGGTCTGACAAATATCGCGGGTTCGTGGTACGGAAAGTGGTGGAAGTTTTCGAGCTGTGATTCACAGGGCAAGCCTCAGGAGCTCTATGCTCTTCGGGGTCTGAAGCAGTGATTGGGAGGTTGGGTTCTTTCAGTCGGACTTGGAGGAAAGGTTGCGTGTGTTATTGTTTGGCGTTGTTTGGTAAGTGAAAGGATGAAAACTGTAGCTTTGTTAGTTGAGGAAATTCAATGGATCGGTATACCAACTATCTTCACTTTTCCCCTTGTCCGAGCGGTGAATGTCTTCAGCATTGCGATTCTTGGTTTGATAGAGGTTCGTAGAAAGGAGCAAACGGCGTTTTCTTTGAAGCTGTACAGTTATGTTATATGGTAACGTCGTGGTCACACTACGTCGGGTAGCGGAATGAATAAAGACCTGACTTGCAAACATGTCAGTACCTCAAAAGTCGACTTTTGAAAGAAACTATGCATGACTCCAAGCCTTCTGATGGGTAGCACAATGGCCATAAAACCTCGGTTTCAGCACAGCTTCAACTCTCGTTCCTCATCTCATCACTCCTGTGGATATCTATTAGAACCTTGTAGACGATATAAGTAAAGAAACAGAGTCATAGACTCACCATCAGATTCACGAGCCTTGCATCACCACACTACCAACATGACTCGCTCCATTTCTTCGCTTCAAAGCCAGAAGGACGCCGGCAGTAGAAGTTCAAGCACGAGCTCGGATTCGGAAGTCTCTTCAGTCTGTGACGGGGGTCCAGATACGAGCTCCGTGAACTCTGATTCCAGCGAACTCCAAGACAACAGTTCGACGTATTCTGGCAATAGCACCGATAGTACCACTGTCCAAGTCGACTTTGGCCACAGTGGTGAGACCTCACCTCCCCAATCACCCTTTTCTCCACGAATGGCCGAAGAGTATCAACGCCGACCCGAGGATGATGGGTTGTCGAGCTACGCTCGTGAGCTCCATGAGCTTCGTGCTTTCTACATAGAGTAAGTCGCGGAGACTGGCCCTGGGTTGATTCTTGTTGCTGACTCCTTCAAGCTCGCTCCGTAGAATGCCTCCGATGGATGTGAAACAGAGAGGTGTAAGTGAAACTAGTCAGCGGTTGAAACTCTACCAATGGCAGAACTTCTTGGACTTGCATGAAATACTGACAATCTTTAGTCTAGTATAGACTCCATCCGCGCTGTCTGCGGTAGTCCAAAACGACATTCCGAGCGTTTCTTGGAATTCCAGTGCAGCCACGAAAGCGAAGAAGCCGCCGAGACTCGTTCTTCCAGATATACCAACGCCTCTGAGCGATACACAGCCCAGAGTAGCACCCGTTCTCCGGATTCGGGTAGTGACTGAAGCTCGTGGTGACGCCACCTCGAGTCCTCGACCACCGGGACCAGACCTACTACGGCCTAGTTCTGATTCAGATGTACTGTTCCGAGAGATGAGAGCGGGCTCAGTGATTAGCCCCTAGGAGGGCAAAACTTGACATGGGATCGGCGTTCTGTATGGGAGGAGTTTTGATTTCTTTGGACGCTGATTCGACGCATGCGGTTCGGGAGAAGGGCTTTTGGGTTTCTTTGGGCTCAAGGATAGATCCTGGGTATCGTATGGACTGGTTATTTCTTGCTTAGGTAGAAGTTTTTGATTTCTGGGATGGATGCGGTCAGCAAGATTTTCAGTTGCAGTATTGTGGGAGTCAACACAAGGTTCAGGATCAAGGCCATGTCTTCATACATAGCTCTTTGGTCATAAATAGGTCATGTGGATGTAGCTGACTCCGCGAGGACTAATGCTGTCCTGTTACTGTAGGCTTTAAACTCAGTTGTCCTGATTTCCCCTGCGGGTGGTAGTGTTTAAAATCCAAAATACTTGAAGGCCCACTGTGCACAGTGAAAGGTCTGGGTCTTCAGTGCTTCCAGGTTTTGAAGCCCCTGAGGGGAATTACAACTTAAGATAGAACGCCAGCCGGTGGCGGACCATAATCTTGGTCTAATAGCAACGTTTCTTATGACAGTGTATCTGATTATCTGATCGCCACCATTCAATCTTAGCAGTTATGCAACACTGAGTCAAGTAGCGCGCTTCCATTTATCAGGATAGTGATTCGGTACTTGTATTTGAACGGCTTTTGGCTGTTTATGAGTGCTACTGCAGAATAAAGTATAAAGCCCTTGGCCAAGGGGCTCAGAACTTGAGTCTTTCCAAGTCCGTAACTTATTGACTCTACACTTGCTCTCCAACTGACGAAACAGACACCAAAGTCTCTTTCAACTAGACTCTCCATCGACCAGCATGGGATGTTGCTTTAGCCACCCGGAACCGCCACCGCGAAGGCGGTCGAAATCGAAGCCGACGAGACATATCGTGCTTCCCGATGGGTCTCGTGTAAAACCCCGTCCTGACGGCCGCGAGCATGGTCATCGACATCGACATCGGCACAGACATTGCCATGGACACAGGCATGGACATGGCCATAAACATAGCCATCGCCGCCGTCATCACGGAGAATCAAGTCCATCTGGGACAACTCTTGTGCCCGAACAAGGCGAGCCAGAAGCTGGCAATGAGCAATGATCGACGAAAATTGTGCTTCTTATAGTTCCTAGCTGCTAATTGAAGCCATCGGCTCTTCCATGCTCATATCTTGTGATGTAGTATTTTCTCGTGTGTAGTTCGACGGTTGTACCTTCCTTGTAAGTGATGTCCCGTTAAGACAAATAGTGGAGCTGCTCGCGTCATGGACAAGTCCGAAGTCCGTAGTCTGTGTCGTGGTTGGTCAGTAAAGGGGGAGAAGTGCCAGGATCCTGAACTTAGCTGATATGTAGATACAGGCCGTGTTGTCCCTTGCGTGTTTTATACAAACTTCCAACTTTCAAACCAAATCGTGATACTCGCAACCAACGCAATGGCTTCCAACCGTCACGTTCTTGTGCTCGGGGGCAATGGAAAGATCAGCAGGCTTCTCACGGTCATCCTGTTGAAGAAGTCCTGGACTGTGACGAGTCTGATCCGTAACCCTGACCAGATCGATGACCTGAAGAAGATCTCGGAGGGCTTGCCGGGAGACCACAAGATCCTGGTTCATGATCTCATCAAAGTTGATAGTCAGGAGAAGGCTGCTGCCATCCTTGACGAAGTCAAGCCGGACTCTGTTGTCTTCAGCGCTGGTGGGTTGGATCTTCGTCCGGTAGCTGTGAGAAGTGTACGCTGATCAGTGAACAGGCCCTGGAAGGGGAACTGATCAAGACACGGTATAAGCGCTCTTACCGATCGTGAGTTGTTGTGTGTAACTGATGTGTTTCCAGATCATCCACATCGATCGTGATGCTGCAATCTTCTTCATCAAGGCCTCGGTCGCCAACAAGTCCGTCAGTCATCATCTTCAGGTCTCCTACTTGGGCGCTCGACGCGAGCAAGCTCCCTGGTGGACTGCTGAGGACTGGGAAGGCTGGAAGAAGGTCAACTCAACTTTCCTGGGCCCTTACTATGAGCCCAAGACCGCCGCCGATGAAGCTCTCGTTACTGAAGCCAGGAAGAGAGACGGCTTGACCGCTGTATCGGTCCGTCCTGGTGGTCTCACCGACAAGGACGAAGGGGGAGTGCTCTTGGGACAGACGAAGCAAGCCAGAGGCATGACTACTCGAGCGTCCACAGCGAAAGTCATGGCCTTGGTGTTGGAGAAGGAGGGTGTGAAGGGACACTGGTTGGATGTTCTCGACGGCGAGGAAGATGCAGCGGCTGCAGTCGATCGTTACGTTCGTGATGAGACGGAGTGTGCTGAAGGAGAGCCAGTCCTGAAGAACTAATCCTATTATCGAGGTTCATCGGGCATCACGACCTCCCAAGGCCAAGACGACACTTGGTGGTATTCCTGTGCCCACCCCTACCCACCATGGCACGCGAGTCTCCCATCCATAAGGGGTCTAGTCAGGTACCCGGCCTCGAAACCTCGAGGAGTCCCACTGTTTGTGCGGGCCGTTAGGGGACCACCTAGCAGAACGTGCGCTGGAATTCCCAAAAAGGGGAAAATAGCTTCATGGAACTGCAACATGGTTTTTTGATATTCACAACTCTGATATAAAAGATAGAACCATGAAACTCGATGCGACGTTTGGCACCATATGGATACAACTTGTCCATTTTTTTCGAAGCGTGCATCGCAAAGTTGGGCTCAGGATCTGTGAGTGCGTAGTTGAGCTTCCCACTCTCCCCTTTGATATCAGAAATAGAACTGCCGGACTGCTGCACCCGAAACGGATGGCCCTGAAGCTCGAAAGAGCCCGCTGAACTTGCAATCACTCGCTAGATCTTTTGGCTATAAAAACCCAACCTTTCTCCCCCGCAGACTTGTTTTCTCTTCTTCAGGTCAACATCACTTGCTCACTCACGACCGCGATCAAAAGACACAAACCTTCCTTTCAACAACCTGAAATCAGCTTTCTACCGCATCTGCATTTGCTTTTCTCTACCTAAGGTATGTCACCCTTCTCTTTGTGTTGTTTCCCTTCGGGTCACTTCACTTCACGCTCCTTTGTCTCCCCTTCCAGCATCTCACATTTGCCCTCAGCACACCCTCTGTATCCAGCAATCTCATTCACGATGGGAATCGCCGCCAAGCTCATGTTCAAGATCAGAAAGATCAAGAACAAAATCAAGATCCGCCGCATCCTAAAGAAGGATGCCGCCGCTGCCACCGCTGCTACCAACGTCGCTCACGAGGAGCGGCTTGCTCAAGTTCATCGAGTGTAAGTTCATCTTCAACTCTGCTCGTCATATATCCATGACGGAACTAACCCATGTTTGAATAGCGAGGGTACTGAGCATAAGATCGAACGCTCCATGGATGTCATGGTGGCCGCTCGCCGCTCCGTGTACGGTGCTAACATGCTTCCTCGAACCACCGAGTTCGGCGTCACCGTTGAGGAGGCCCGCCAGCTTCATGAGAAGCAAAAGGCCAGCGACGCTAGCAAGGGTGCCACCCAGGACACCGCCGTCCAGAAGGATGGTGGCATCTGGGATGGCACCCAGACCAACAACAACCTCATCTGAGCTTGCCATTGACTCCAACGAACCTCCAACGATTTTATGAACTTAACGACATGGTCGGCGCTAGGAAGGTCTGGGTTTACAATGCACGAGGCTATGAACGGGTGCCAGCAGTACAGTAGATGAAGCGGTTTTAACGAGGCTGTCTCTTCGAGACACGCACAATACATCAACTGTACACAAACTTGGCCATCTCTGACGTGAATGCCTTCATTTACATATCTCTAAATTCCCTAGAATCCGCTTAATCTGACTGATATTCATGAGTCACAGCGTAGGGCGCTCGAAGTCTAAAATTGAGTAGTGTTGTAAGTCCTTTTCCCGAGGACACCCCAGTGCAGCAAGCCCAATCTAGGCGTGCTTTACTAGGCGAATCCATTCCTGTGCACTCTGCCTCCCATGCTCTCATCAACCTCACTCCCAGGCACTCAAGGACAAATGCATCGAGCCATCAGTCACTGTTTATTTCACTGGTGGGCTCGTTTGGTGGGAAGCTTAGGGCAGGGCAAACACTCGAGCATTGTGCAACCACAAATCGATAACTCACAAACCTGTCATGCACAGTAGCCAGATACTCTTCTATTGTTCACTGCCAGTCCGTCTCCCGGGGTTACGAGCATTATGTAGAATCTGGTGGAAGAGTGTTGATGCCTCAGGGGCGGGGCGATGGGGAGTGAATCGGCTGGCACGGAGTGTCAGGCTGCAGTGTCAAATGACGCCATCATTTACCACATGGCATGCTTAGCTACCTTACAGTAGCCACTAATGACCAGGCAGGGTTGGCAAAAAATACTAATTTTTTTAGTATTAGTATTAGTATACTAATACTAATTTTTTTAGTATTAGTATTAGT